>BQNB010150666.1:0-16004 GCA_026074375.1 Tanacetum coccineum
TACCGATTTCAAGCTAGTATGATCGAGTAATCGAGTCTATTGACTTTTTTTTCTAATTTGACTTTATGTGTATTTGTTATTTGAAACGGTATAAAACTAATGACTTTTTTTTTCTAATCAATGGCTGCAATGTCATTTGAAACGGATGAAGTGTATGCTCAAATGACATTGCAGCCATTGATTGAGGTATAATCGTTGGTCAAAGTTACAATGTGGTCCTATATAAGGATTGATTTAAAAGATTGTTTGTGTGTAATGTTTTGTCAGCAAGAGCAGAAGGATACGTTTCTTCCTGCTGAGTTGGGTGTACCAAGTAGACAGCCAACATATTACTTTTGCAAGACGTTAACAACTAGTGACACAAGTACTCATGGTGGGTTCTCGGTTCCTCGGCGTGCCGCTGAGAAATTTTTTCCTCCCCTGGTAATGCTGCTTACCCTACATATGATATACTATGATATTTTGATCATATGACTTGTATCGTTTAAGCTATCTTTGGTTCTTTTTTAATATCTTGTTCTTTTTTATGCAATTTGGTATTAAATGTGGTATCATTGTGTTTTTTTGCATTATATATAATTTACAAGTATTTTTTTATAAAATTGTCGCCTCAGGTACGTGATGTGCATGCTTTTGCCTTGGCGCCTCGGCTTTTTGACCCTTATTGCGTCGAAGAGCGTCGCGCTTTTTAAACCCATGGGTTACTCGAGCTCGGGTCAAGGTTCGGGTCAACCCGAATATGTGTAACAAGTAAAAAAAATTCCTTTTTTGTACTCTATTAAATACAAAATTTATATAATTTATATTAAAAAAAATAAAAACTCTTTATTCGAGTCAATCGGATCAGACAAAGGGGAATTGACTTTGTTCTTAATGATGAGTCAAAGCGTAAGACTTCTGCTCTTGTGTGTTTTGGTGAGAAACAACGATTTCTTGGAACGGCTGGTGCTGCAACAATAATGTCAAACCCAAAGAATGCTATCTCTCAGATTAAGCGGCTAATTGGTAGGCCATTTTCTGATCCTGAGTTGCAGCAGGATATCAAGGCATTACCGTTTTCTGTTACTGAGAGACCTGATGGTTATCCCTTGATTAATGTCCAGTATCTTGGGGAAACGAAGTCGTTTACTCCAACACAAGTAATGGCGATGGTGTTTTCAAATATGAAGACGATAGCGGAGAAGAATTTGAATTCGACACTTGCGGAGTGCTGCATTGGGATACCTTTTATTTCACTGATCTTCAAAGAAGAGCTTATAATATAGAATATTATTATAGAGTTATACTCCTGTCTTGTCACTTGTTTATGTAATTGATTAAAGTAGTTAATGGGAATTTGTTCTACATGTTGGACCCAGTGTATCCATATCGATTATTATCTTGGTTTTGAAGTCAAGCCCCTTCTGTCACTTTGCTCACATTTAAGGCATGCCTTATTTTGATGAGACATATTTTATGTCGTTGTAGTCCAACTAGTTTTGGATTGTTCATGACTTGTCATTCTTAATCTAAGCTCATGACTTGTATTGTAAGATAAATGATTGTTCAAATTACTAGTGGGCTTGATATCAGCTAGTTCTGTGATTTATCAGAGTATACGCAAAAATTGGTAGTTATGATTATAAATCTGTAAGAAACCAAGTTGGTCATTTGTGTACTCTTGTAATGGACCCAGAGGATAAGCAGGTTACTTCATCAAGATCTTTCAATCTTACATGTGGTGGGAAACGCAATCACATGTATTTTGGAGTGCCAATAAACCACCTTACGCGCAACTACTAGGGGTGTATAAAATCGGGCGGGTTGACTCAGTGAGTTTGGGTCAATTCGGATCGGGTTATGTCAGGTTAAAGGTAAAAATTCCGTACCCGAACTTGACCCTATTTGAACTTAGGTTACTCGGGTTTGGGTCAATTCGGGTCGGGTCAACTCGGGTTCGGGTCGAGTCAACCCGAATTTGAGTAAAATAACCAAAAAAAAAAAAAAAAAAAAAACTTTTTTACTATTTTAAATAGAAAATGTATAAATTTATATTGAAAAATTAAAAAAAAACTTTATTTGGGTCAATCGGGTTGACCGAACCCGAGTCAACCAAAACATTTCAACCCGATACCCGAACCTATTTAGACTTTACAGTTGTTAAATTAGGGGTTGTGTTTTACACAGCCCAAAAGTGTACCTAGTATATATATATAAAATAAATATTTTGCACTAGCGAACGCCAATGGTGATAATATAAAAAATATACAAAGCAATAAAATATCACAGGTGATATTAAAAGGTTAAAAAGTATACTTGTTTGTTTCTGAAATATCACAAGTGATATTATGCATTAACTATGTTTATGAAATATCACAAGTAATATTAGACATGTTATAAATTAATGCAACACTTGTTTGATTTTGAGAATACATCGAGTTTTTATTTTAGTTTGTTTCATTTTTATTTGTTTTGGTATTTGTAAGTGACACTTGTTTATCACTTGTGATATAACATTGTATCAAAGTTGAAAAGTATTTAAATGGTATGTTTTAGTTATTTTAAAGTAATATTTGAGATGAAATTAGTCATTTTAGAGTAATATCGCGAGTGATATAGCCAGACATGAATGATGTCTATGTTTACTCATTTTATTGCTTTATCACCAATGATATTACTTATATGTAAAATATTAGAATTAGTGTTACATTCTATTGCTTTATCACATGTGATATTACTCATTGGTAGAATACCAGAATTAGTGTCACATTATATTGCTTTAGCACATGAGATGTTACTCTTAAATGGCTAAGAACGACAATTTAAATACTCTCCATCTTCCTTATAGCGTTATATCACAAGAGATAAATAATTGTCACTTACAAATACCAAAATAAATAAAAAGGAAGCAAACTATGAAATAGAAACTTGACGTAGTCTTAAAATCAAACAAGTGTTTGCTTTTGAGCAAAATAAGAATTGCCTAAAGAGTTTAACCCTTTAATTCCAACTAACTGTTTAATATCACAAGTGATAGATATCATTAATTACATGTTAAAAATTTCAAAAATAACCACAATCAGAGTCACATTATATAGCTTTATCACATGTGATGTCAATCATATATGCAATACTATAATTGGTGTCACATTATATTGTTTTATCACATGAGATTTTATTAATATATATTTATCACTTGTGATATTACGATGTTGGTGGTAATAAGTTAAGCCACTGGTGAATTTTTGGTTAATAAAGGTTCATATTTATTTATCACTAGTGATATTTCAATGTCAAAGGTAATAATTGCTAAGCTACAGGTGAATCTTAGTTGATAAATGTTATATTTATCACTAGTGATATTACAAATGAACCAATATGTATATATTACTTGTGATATTATACATAGTGGTTAGGGTTTATGGTTTTTGGTATAGGGTTTAATGGTTAAAGGTTTAGGGTTTTTGGTATAGGAATTAGTGGTTAGAGAGGGGGATTTAGGGTTTATGGCATAGGGTTTAGTGGTTAGGGGTTTAGGGTTTTGGTATAGGGTTTAGTGGTTACGTTCCCCCTTTAGGGTTTATGTATAAGTTGTTATGTGGTTAGAGGTTTAAAATTTTTTTGGATATATTTTAAAGTTTATGTAAATACCCTTGTGTATATAACACATATGTTTTAGGGTTTAAGGTTTCTGTATAAAGTTTTAGTGATTAGGGGTATAAAGTCATGTTTGGTATAGTGTTAGAAGTGGTTAGTGGGGTTATGGTTTTTTTTAAAGAATTGTAAAGTTTATGTAATATCACTTTTGATAATAAACCTAAGGTTAGCGGTTTAGTTGTTTATAGTTATGGGGATATAGTGGTTAAGTGGGTTAAGGGTTTTTTGTGGTATAGATTTTAAAGTTATTGAAATATATCAACTTGTGATATTATATCTAGAGGTTAGGGCCTTAGGGTTTTTTGTATATCGGGTTTACTTGGTTAAGTGGGTATTAGGATTTTTTGGTATAAAAACTCAAGTTTCATTTAACTATCACCTGTTAATTATACCTAAAGTGGGTTAGGGTTTAGGGTTTTTGGTATAGAGATTAGTTGTTGGGTGTATGGTTTTTTTTTGGGTATGGATTATAAAGTTTAAGTATAAATCACCTCGTGATATATTATAACCTCGAGGTTAGAGGTTTTTGTTTTTTTGTGGTAAGGGTCTAGTGGTTAGGGATGGTGAATTAGGGGTTTATGGAATAATGGTAGGCGTTTAAGTTTGGTTTATTGGGTTTTGGTATAGAGATTAACTTACTGGCTAGCTATTTAAGGTTTATGGTTTAAGGGATTATGGCTATGGTTTAGTTTTATTAGGTATAGGTTATTAGTAAAGTATATGTATACATCACTTAATGATATTATACCTGGTAGTTAGGTGTTATAGGGGGTATTAGTATAAGGTTTAATGATTTTGGTAAAGATTTTTAAAGTTTACTTTATATATCACCTATTGTGATAATATACCTAGTAAGTATAGGGTTTTAATAATGGTTTGTTTGGTAAGGGATAAATTAGTTAGGGTTTAGGGTTTTTGTAAATATTTTAAAGATTTAATGTATTATATCCACTTGTGATATTATACCTAAGGTCACGCGTTTAGGGTTTTTTTATCGTATAGGTTTAGTGGTTAGGGATTTATGGTTTTTGGTATAGATTTTAAAGTTTATGTATATATCACTTGTGATATTATACCTAAGCAGTTAAGATGGTTTAAGGGTTTTGGTATAAGGATTAGTGTTTAGGGTTTTAGGAATAAGGTTTTAGGGGTTAGGAAAAGGGGTTCAAGGTTTTTGCTATAGGGTTTAGCGGTTAGTGGTTAAGTGTTTAGGTTATAAGGGTTTAGTGTTTAGATTGTCTAGGTTTTTGTTATAAGGGATTTTATGTGGTATGGTTTAAGGTTTATGTATATACCACTTGTGATATTATACCTAATGGTTAGGGTTTAGGGTTTTTGGTATAAGGGTTTAGTGGTTAGGGTTTTTAAGGTTTTTGGTATAATATCGGTGAAAACGGAAAAAACCTTCTGAAAACTAACGAAAGCAGACAAAACGTGAGAAAACAGACAAAATGACAGAAAAGTGTGAAAACTTACAAAAACAAACGTAAAAATCAAACGAAGAACGTAAAGAAAACATGACTGAATAATATCAAAAACATAATATAAAAACGGATGGAAATGTCTTAAAACGACCAAAAACCGACGAAAACGTCCGAAAACAAAAGAAAGCGTGCGAAAACGAGCCAAAACCTGCAAAAAAAAGGACGAAAACAGATGAAAACGCGTGAAAGCGTGCGAAAACGCGCGAAAGCGGACCAAAACGCTCGAAAGCAAACCGAAATGCGCGAATGCTGGCCGAAACGCGCCAACGCTGGCCAAATCGCGCGAACGCTGGCCGAAACGCCCGAACTCTGGCCGAAACGTGCGAACGCTGGCCGAAACGCGCGAAAGCTGGCCGAAACGCGCGAACGCTGGCCGAAACGCTCGAACGCCGGTTGAAACGCGCGAACGCTGGCCGAAATGCGCGAACGCTGACCGAAACGCGCGTTCGCTCGAAAGCTCACAGAAACGTGCAAACGCTTACTGAAACGCGTGAACGCTTGCTGAAACGCGCGAAAGCTAGCCGAAACGCGCGAAAGCTGGCGAAAACGCGCGAATGCCGGCGAAAACGAGCGAATGCCAGTGAAAACGCGCGAATGCCTGCGAAAGACACGAAAGCCGGCGTAAACGCGCGAAAGCTGAAGAAAACACGAAAGCCGACAAAAACGCGCGAATGCGAACGAAAGCGTTAGAAAATGTAACAAAACAGACGAAAGCGTGTAAAAACGTGTGAAAACGAAAGAAAACGTGCGAAAGCGGACGAAAACAGAAGAAAAAGTGTGAAAACAGAAGAAAACGTGCGAAAACAGTCAAAAACGTGCGAAAATGTAAAAAGCTCATGCGAGAACGTCTAAAAAGAACGAAAACGCGCGAAAACAGACGAAAACGTACGAAAGCGGACAAAAACGTACAAAAACGTATAAGAACGTAAAAAAATGTTAAAACGTAAAAAAACATACAAAATGTCAAAAAGGTTAATTAATTGCAATTTGGGCAAGATTTGTCAACTTGACAAATAATGAGGGAGTGGTTAGTATGAGTTTTAGTAAATTTACACTTTTGGTCCATCCTTGTTTTTTTTAATCTTAAATCTTGTCTTTTTAATCTAATGAAATGAATGATATAGATTTGTTTTCTTTGGTATGTAGGGAGAAACTGGTATGCAAAATAACTCACCTCCTATATATAACTACTAAAGGATCTGATCCTTCTTTTATTTCTATATTTTTTGTCTTTATATCTAAAGTTAAAACATCTAGTATATTTGGATCTTTTAAAGCTATTGTAAAATTTGGATAACAATTAAAATATATGGGGCCATTACATATATTAGACTCAGCTAAAGCTAGCAACGACTGATCAAACTTAAGTAATCTAGCATCTCTTAGTATCATGCAAATAGGTGCATCAATCCCTATTCTAGTCAAAGATTTTATAGCTATTTGAACTAAACCAATATGTAGAAATTTACATGAACTTTCTGTGTTCTTTAATAGCTTTTTAATTTTATACTTTGATGATCTTGTAATAAAGGTAAAGTTTTCTCAGTAGTATTAATAGAATAACTTTAGAAAAATTTAAAAGATCCGACTTTATAAATAGTTTTAACATCTTGTTTAGGAATATTCCAATTTTGTAATTTGTTTTCTATATTTGAAATCATAATTTCAACAGAATTAGTATGATCTTGTTCTTCTTCAATATCAGAAGAGGAACCATTGTTTTGATATAGTAATAGTTTTGATATCTTATTCATGATGAATTATATTGTTTATATTGTGTTAAAGACAACTGAATAAATTTTATATTACCTGAATATAGAATTCTACGGGAACATCCCCATATCATCCTGGTACGGCCGTCTTACGCTCCCTGGTGCGGCTAATTCCTACGGACATGATCGACAGGACTTACCAACGCAGTCATGTAATATTCATTTAATATGTAACTTATTCATTGGTTTAACATAATATTAACACTGTAATTCATTTATTATAAGACATGAACCCTATTACTTTACCTTGAAATGGCCCTGATACCAATAGGAGACAGGATCAATGGTAATTTGGTCAAAATTAGTTTCTAGTAAAATAAATGATATGAAGTTCTATTCGAATAATACAATATATCATAATCATAAGTATTTCATTTAACAAAATTAAATCTGTAATAATTAATAAAAAATTGAAAAAATCAAAATAATTCATAACAGAAATCTTTATAAAATTATACCTTTATTAAAATCTTGATTACAACTTTGTTCAGAGATAAAAGGTCCCTGATCTTTACGTCTGTTTATTAGGTATGGAGTACAATAATCTGAAAATCTAAGGTTTTTGAACATTGGGAGGTGGATAATATAAGTGTGGGTTTTTTTCTTCATAAAAAGGATTCCCTGGTCTTTCTTGTTTTATCGCTTCTCTTTTAAGATGAAGTCTTCAGATAATTTTCCTCTCTCTTGCTATAATAGCTCCTGCTAACCCCCCTACCCTACCCACGCTAAAACCCCCCCGTAAGATGCCAGTATCGTCTTGCATTATTGTCTTCAATTATTTTTGTTGAGTGGCTGTCTTCATCTTCTTTTTCTTTTTTAAAAGTCTTTTGTCTTGATGCCTTTGAGGTCATTGCTTATGTTTTGAATAGTTGGTCTTCTAGAAATGCTAGTTGTCCTTTATTGTTTATCTTTATTTTCCTATCTAAAATAAAACTTGTCTTCATACATTCTTTACATTCTTTTTATAAGTCTATATCATCGTAAGGATCTTGAGAATCTTGAAATAAATTTCACTAGGGGTTGGAGAGCTTCTAATCTGACTGATAACTCTTGCAAAATCTTCATCATTCTCGCATTCCTTAATCTTTTTAGCGATTTTAACATTTATCTTTGATAATTTTGAGGCTGAAGTAAATTTTGAAGTAGACATGCCAGGGACTCTTGAATAAGACTATTATAGTATTTGATGACTGCTTCCTTGTCTGCTTTACTTTCATTTATCTGCTTCTACTATTTTGCACTAAACTGTCTTATTAATAATGGTGGTAAACTACCTTCTGCTTCTTGTTTCTTATGTGTAAAAGATAAAATCCATGTTAATTTAAAAATGGCTGAAAATTGGAGAGTGTACTCGAATGGAGGTATATCTTCTTGTGTAAACATCTTTTTGTATTGAATATATCCTGCTAAAACTTTTAAAGGAAAAGCCTCTAGGATTTTACCCATACATTTAAACAATTTGATAAACCATCTTAGATAATCAAGGGAAAATTCTTTGGCGAAATGGAAAAATCATGTATGAAAATGAGCTTTTAATAAAAATGCTTTATCCCATGCTTCAATATAATCATTATAATTATAAGCGGGATACTCTGGGTAACATGATAAAACTCTGTTTATAAAAGGTCTATTTCCCCAGTCTTTTAGAGATGTGACTTTCATTATTTTGACCTTGCTAAATTCTATTTTCTCTGGTTAATTCTTGTTATATTATACAATCCTGTACTGATTGACTATCTAATAAAATGGCTTCATAATATTGTCTAGTTTGAAAATCGTTGTTGTAGAAATTAACCTCTTTAGGAAACAAATGGTCCAGTAAGACTGAAAAGCTCTGGTTTAACTATTGTTCTTCAATAGGTTCAAGATTTTTATAACTTGTGTATTTGGTTTAAAATGAAATTCTGTTTTGTCTCTGGTTTAAAGGAGATGGGGCAGAGGGTAATTTGGGTCTTGGTATAATAATCTTTTTATCTGAATTACTCATCCCTGTAAAAATTCTCTTGATAAGAAATCTGGTAAATGATTATTTTCTCCTTTAATATGTTCAATTGTAAAATCAAAATTACTTAATAATGCTTGCCATCTGGCAAAAATCTGTTTAGAAATCAAGTTTTTGACATCTTTTTCAATAATAGACTTGGAAGATAAGCAATCTATTCTTAGTAAAAATGGTTTCATATAAAGATCATCTTCAAATTTTTTAATATTTAAAACAATGCTTAAGATTTATTTTTTAACAGTAGAATAATTCTTTTGAGTATCATTCCATGATCCTGAATAAAATCTAACCAATGATTCTGTTTTACTATCTTTTAATTTTTGTTTTAATATTCCTCCATAACCTATATCACTAGCATCTCTTTCTACTATAAGATCTGCATTAGGATGAGGTATATTTAAACATGGTAACTCTTTAATCTTATTTTTTATATTTCTAACAACCTTGGTATGATCTTCTGTCCATGGTTTAGGATTCTTCTTAAGCCCATCATAAAGTGGTTTGCAAAGACTACCTAAATCTTTAAAGAAGTCATGTATATAAATTAGACATCCTAAAAATCTTTATAACTGATTTTTATCTTTAATTTCATCAGGGCACTTACTTGTAAATTCTAAGCTTCTTCTTATAGGTTTAATGGTTCCTTGAACAATATCATGTCCTAAAAATCTTATTTCTGTTTTAAAAATACTTATCTTAGTAGGTGAGACGGCTAAACCATTTCTAAATATAATATCATAAAATATATTTAAATGTTTAATATGTTGATCTATATTTTTAGAAAATATTAATACATCATCAATATAAACTATTGCAAAACTACTTATAGGATTAATTATATCATTCTTTATATTTTGAAATTCTGAAGGTGCATTTTTTAATCCAAAAGGCATAACATTCCATTCATAGTGTCCAAAAGGTACATTAAACCCTGTTTTATACTTATCTTTTTCATCTATTTGAATTTGCCAGAATCCTGATTTCATATTTGAATCATATAATTTCTTTATTAAATCTCTCTTATTAGGTATTGGATATCTAATCCATTCTAATACTTTGTTTAAGGGTTTGTAGTTTATAACTAATCTTTGTGCTCCTCTTTCAATTTCAGCTTGATTCATCACATAAAAGGCTGAGCATGACCACGGAGACTTAGAAGATCTTATTAATTTATTTTCTAATAATTCTTGTATTTCTTTTTTACAATGAGCTTCAAGTTCTTGAGACATATGTATAGATTTTGATTTTGTAGGAATATCCTTTTCATTAAAATCTTTAATATAAGGTAATTCAATAATATGTTGTTTTCTTTTCCAAAAAGCGTTAGGTGTAGTAGCACAAACATTGTTTTTGAATTTTTCTTCTAAATGCTTAACTTTGTTTTGTATATGATTGTCTTGTAGTTGATTGGTGATTCTTATATTATTTATTTCATTTACTAAATGCTTTATATGCTTCTTTTTTTTCTAATATATTGGATTATTCTCTCACCTTTTAACTTGGGGTTATAAATTCAATGTTGATTTCTTTTTTTTAATTATATTTAGTAGAAGTCCTAATTTCACTTACTTTGAAAGGATACAATTTAGTTATAAAAGGTTATCCTAATATAATCTGAGAACTTAAATTCTTTACTAATATAAATTTGTTATAAAAGGTGATCCCAAAATAATTTGAGAACTTAAATTTTTTACTAATATGAGATGAGTTTTGAAGCAATAATTTTCTTTACAAATATGAACATTAGTTAATTTGTAATTTATATTTAGCCTAGATCCATTGAATCCAGCTACTCTTTGTGATGACTTTTCATAATATTTTGTTGGAATAAGTCCTTCTTGAATACAATTTAAGTCTGCTCCGGAGTCTAATAAGGCTATTAATGATAGTTTAAATTCTCCATTTATGGTTATATTTACTTTTGTATGCCATTTTTGAGAACTCATACTTTGAATATTGCTAATTAACTCTTGATTTATAGTTGAAGTGCTTTCTCTGTTTGGTTCTTCATTTAATGTTTTTTCTTCTAATATCTTTATTTTTTGTTTCATTATTGTTACTTCAGTTTTCACATTATTTAATTCTTCTTGTAGTTCATTGATTGTTAACGATTCTTTTTTATTAAATCTTTTACATATTTCATTGAAATTGTAAGTTTGTTTATTCTTTTCAATGGTTTTATTTTTCTTTAATTTTTCTTCTAATTTTTCTATATAGATTTGTCTTAATTTTGGATCTTTAATTTGACCTAATAATTCTATTATTGATTCTATATCATTGTCATCATTTATAGTATTTATTTCTTTGTAATCACATGTACAATTTCCAATGCAATCACATGTTTCAGATTCATCTTCACTTGTAGATTATTTTTCTAATATATTTAAATCTTCTTCTTCGTAATCTGATATGTCACTTATGTCACTTTCTTCATTTATCATTATTTTTATTATTTGACTCTTAAGTTTATCAGAAATATTTAATTCATTAATTCTTTTCTTAGTATAACAATTTTTTGATGTATGACCTTGTTTTCCACATTTATAACATATTATAGTATCTTTATAATTATTTTCTTTATTAAATGAGACCTTTTTATGTTTTTTATAATTTCCTTTTCTTTTGACATATGTTTTATTATTTTCATATGCTCTATATTTTTTACTTGGTTTTCTATATCTTTTATACTTGTTTTCTTTTGTTATTCTCTTAGAACTAGATTGAGGTAATTTTAATGGTTCGTAACCATATTGTTCACAAAAATTTCCTAATTCTTTTTTACTACTTATTCCTTCTTTCTTAATCTGATGTTTAAGTTTTAACTCAGAACATATATTCAATCCTTCTTGATTAATATAACTAATGATTTCTCCATATGTTAATTCTTTATATGGAATCATATTATTGAAATCATTACTTAATTTATTTCTTATTCGTTCAGCAAATAACTTAGGTAATCCTGCAATAAACCTTTCTTTCCAATAAGCTTCTTTACAGTCAGGTCTAGTTGTAACTTTAGTTATAAAAACATCTTTATACCATCGAAAATCTGATAATTTTCTACATGTTAGATTTAATAAAATTGAAGAATTTCTTTCTTGATAAGCATGTGGATTTCCAACAAAGTTCTTTAATATAGCGTAAATTAAAGTATTAACCATATCGTCTTCTTGAGTTTGGATTTGTACATTATTTTCTACCTTTACTATAGTTTTCTTAGCTGAACAGATTACTAGTTTGTCCATATCTGTTACATAATTATCCCACCAACCTTTTAGACTTCCTGTAAATCCTGATATAAGAACTTTAACTATTTTTTCTTCACTACTGTTACGCGTTTTATAGGCATTTGATGCCATAGTCATTTCTTGTAATAAATTTAATATTTGATATTCTGTTTGACCATCTATATTCCATTCATATATTGATGTACCATCGTATCTGGCTTGCTGAGTTAACGTTTGGACGTTCTTCGTATTGTTACATCTGTGGTGTGGGTCTGTTATAACTTTCTTGGTGATAGTAATTTTCCTTCGTATTCACAATGTGAACAATATGGTTACGAACCATTAAAATTACCTCAAACTAGTTCTAAAAGAATAACAAAAGAAAACAAGTACAAAAGATATAGAAAACCAAGAGCATATGAAAATAATAAAACATATGATAAAAGAAAAAGAAATTATAAAAAATATAAAAAGGTCTCATTTAATAAAGAAAATAATTATAAAGACACTATAATATGTTATAAATGTGGAAAACAAGGTCATACATCAAAAAATTGTTATACTAAGAAAAGAATTAATGAATTAAATATTTCTGATAAACTTAAGAGTCAAATAATGAAAATAATGATAAATGAAGAAAGTGACATATCAGATTACGAAGAAGAAGATTTAAATATATTAGAAAATGAATCTACAAGTGAAGATGAATCTGAAACATGTGATTGCATTGGAAATTGTACATGTGATTACAAAGAAATAAATACTATAAATAAAGACGAACAATACGAAATAAACACTATAGACAAAGATGATGAAGAGATAACATCATTAATTGATCTAGTAGATAAAATAAAAGATCCTAACACAAGAAAGACATATTATGATAAGTTAAAAGAAAAATTAGGAAAAACCAAAATTATTGAAGAAAACAACACGCAGATTTACAATTTTGATGAAATATGCAAAAGATTTAACAAAGATACAAAACCAATTACTATTAGTGAATTACAAGAAGAATTAAAAAATGTAAAAATCGAAGTCACAATGCTAAAACAAAGGATGAAAACGTTAGAAGATATTAAAGAAAAGACAAAAGAAGAAAAGGAAAAGTTAAAATCAATCGAAGATCCCAACAGCTCAACTTTAATCAATAATATACAAAGCATAAGTTCTCAAAAATGGCATACTAAAGTTAACATAACAATAAATGGAGAATTTAGATTATCATTAATAGCTTTATTAGATTCTGGAGCAGATTTAAATTGTATACAAGAAGGACTAGTACCTACCAAATATTATGAAAAGTCATCACAAAGAGTGGCTGGATTTAATGGTTCTAGGTTAAATATAAGTTATAAATTATCTAATGTCCATATTTGCAAAGATAATTATTGTTTCAAGACACATCTTATATTAGTAAAAAACCTAAGTTCCCAGATCATATTAGGATCACCTTTTATAACAAAATTATACCCTTTTGGAGTAAGTGAAAAAGGTCTTTCTACTAGGATATTAAATAAAGAAATTACTTTTGAATTCATAACTCCAGTAAAAATCAGAGAAGTAAATGTTTTAGAAAACAAAAGAAAACATATAAAGTATTTAATAAATGAAATAAACGATATAAGAATTAAGAACTTATTACAAGATAACTATATAAAAAATAGAGTTAAATATCTCGAAGAAAAATTCAAAAATAATGTCTGTGCTACTACACCAAATGCATTTTGGAAAAGAAAACAACATATTATTGAGTTACCATATATTAGAAGTTCTCTAACACCTAGTGAAGAGCTATTCCAAGATTCACAGGACCCTTATGATGATTATAAGATATTAGATGATTAAAATGTAATAATAGTTTAGTATAAAGTTTTATTCTAGGAAAACAGATGTAAGGAGTGACGAATATAAAAGAAGACAACTATAAAGACGTAAGCAGTGACATCAAAAGGCATTATAAAAGAAGATTTCAAAAAGAAGATTGAAGACAGCTCATCCACGATAAAAAGAAGACCATTAGCAAAAGAAGACAAGCAGACAAGCTATGCTAGTAAAGAAAAGAAGATTCACAAGACATGGTCATTTTGATGTTTCGCATGTCATTGACGAGTTTAGCAAACCGGACATAGTAGTCGTGAATGGTTTCTCCTTTTTTCTAATGAAAGTGTTCAAAATCATCATACAATTATGATTCCCGGTCTTCTTTAGTTAATTCCGAACCTTCCAGGAGCATCTTTACATTGTCTCATATATCCTTTGCATCAGTGTAATGATTGATAAGAGTGTAGATGTCCTTTAGTAGCCCTTGAAGTAGGATGTTTGTTGCCCGAATGTCAGCATTGTACCTTTCCTTATCTTCAAGAGAAAGGTCAAAATAGACTCGTGGTCATTCTGGACCTAGATGTAGGGTACCTTCAGTTCCTTCAGTAATTGTTTCCCAAAACATCCCCATCTGAAATGGTCCTTCATCAATTGACTTCAGAATGTTCAGACCATTCTCTTTACCCCAACAATACAGTCGAATACATTGTTGCCATGATGCAAAGTCAGTCCTATCAAGCATAGGTGGTCGGGTATCGGAACCAGCACATTGGATGTCTTCCGAAAGATTAGTCACCTTAATTAATTATGAAATGATTAAGTTGATCGAACAATGATTAGTGATTGTATGTTAAAAGTGATGATTGTTTGTTGGATTAGGTGATATGTTGTTTAATTATGATTTGGTTTGGTTGAAATAAGTTAATGTAATGAAGATAATAAGACTTAGGCTAAACACAGTGAGGAAGCTTAGACAAAACTCATTGAAGAAGCTTAGACAAAACTCAGTGAAGAAGCTTAGACAAAACTCAGTCAAGTCTTGAGATAAAACGCAGTCAAGAAATGAAATGGACAGAGTCTCCCCTAGGCAAAATGCAATATGGGTCTTCAATGAGGCAAATCACAGAGACAAATCTTAACCTGTTATAGAGAAACCGCAGGACCTAAAACGCAGTGACCAAAATGCAGGATCTTGAGACAAAACACAGTGACACAAAACGCGGAGACAAAACGCAGTCCCTAATAAGACAAAACGCAGTACTTTTACCCTTCACAAAATGACAAAACACAGTGTCCTTTTTCTGACAAAACGCAATGTTAGGATTCTTGATTTGATGAGAGAAAGTGAAAAAAAGAATGAAACAAGATGGCAACAAGAAGGACCAAAATTGTCATCATGATGTTCTACAAGATGTAGAAGAAAATAAAGATTTGGTCAAAATAAGATAAGAATGATTATTAATAAGAAGATAATTAATTGATTCTCTCATTAATATATCAATTAGTTTCCTTGTAAGCCTAGGACTCCTTATGCTATAAAAGGATGTCCAGGCATTTAGAAAAATATCAATCCATAGAAACATAGTCGACTGATGAGAGTCGAATAGTAAAGGTGTGTGTGTACACTATAGTTAGTAGTTAGTAGTTAGTAGTTAGTAACCCTAAGTTATAGTTGGGGTAATAGGAAAACGTTCAATAAAGAAAACTGTGTGATAACATTGATTGTGCTCTTATAATTCCGTTGTGCATATTCAATCATTGTTATTGTTCATCTTAGATATAAAAGATCTAATCAGTCTTGAGCTTAAACGATCTTATCAATTGGTATTAGAAGGCTCTTGATTTAGGATCTATAATGTTTTTGAAGAAACCATGAAACCTTTTGGGTGTCATGTTACCATCTTAAATACTAGGGATCATCTAGGCAAGTTTAATGGAAAAGCTAATAAGAAATTTTTTGATGGGTACTCTGTGGTTAGTAAGGCTATCAGAGTATTTAACAGAAGGACAAGGATTGTTGAAGAGACCTTAAACATTATATTTCTTGAAAATGCACCTA
>BQNB010150668.1:0-16003 GCA_026074375.1 Tanacetum coccineum
TCCCTATGTGAATAACATCATTTTAGAAAGTGGATAAATTTTAGATGGGATGATTAGTAGTATTTCGTGGAAGGTGACTAAAAAGAAATAGTTGCTCGGGTGACGATTCCCTGCTGGTAACTCACATTACATATGTGGTTTTACGCCACTGTGTTTGACCGAGTAACATTTGGGAACGACATGGTTTATTGGGACTTTATTCTTGTATAAACATTCACTATATTTAGTGAAGTTGGAGGAGACTCGCAAGCTGAGAAATAACTCTTTGTATTTCCACTATCATTTATATAATGATAGTTATAGAGAAAGAAGTAAAGTTGAGAGAGGTAAGGAGATGAATGTGAGAACTGTGAATAAGAGTCTGTCCTTTCCTATCAATGTGCCCCTCTATTTATAATGCCTCAAATGTTTAAGGGCGAATGTTTGCTGGCTGTTTCATGGGTCATATTTATCCCATGTGAAAGTTTTCTTTTTTCATTTAACCAACTGACGTGGCTTTATCCCTCCCACATGCATAAAGCTTATTTGTTGGGTTTTTCTAGCATGTGCCCTTGGGGCACATGATAAGGTGGGGACAGAGGCTGCGTGTCACAGTCTCATTGGTCAGCAATCATTATTATTAATCATTATCAGGCATCACAATCACATGCTAGCCAATCAAACTGTGACACACAGTCTTTTGTCCCCACCTTATCATGTACCCCTGAGGCACATGTTAAGAAAACCATTATTTGTTATCCAAATTTCATAAGCCATATAATATTCAATTTCTATTTTCAATCATGCATGTACTTTATGTAGAACTCATTTCATTGGTATCCTATCAACCGGATAACAAGAACATAGCTTTAACAATATCATTAGCATGCCGAAAAGTGATATAACATCAACTAGACGAATGTAAATTACAAGTTAATGTCGAAGTGGTTGCTATCAAAGGTGTCAATATCACAATATATTAGAAAAAGGTGTAATCAAGACTTCAGAATTCTAGAATATGCAAAGTTTGGATGCTCATGATTAATGACAACTCACTTTACCACAATAAAGAACACAACTTTAGCTTAGGGAAAAGGATCTTTTAAAGTTATGGTCAAACATGATTGATCATGTTAGGATTATTGTGAGTGAAAATAAATAAGTGGGCTCATGATTTTTATTAAAAGAAAATGTTTTATACAATTAACTAATTTTTGATTGATGAACATGATGTATCATGTTTGACTCAACTTTAAAGGATTATAATCCTTTAGCTTATCACCAATTTCTATTTTGAGCTTTTTTTACGCAAAATGTTGTGTATTCATATAGGAAAATGCTACAACTACATTCATTTTACAAAAGAACTTTCAATAATATTATTTATATAAGAGAAGACAAACGAGCAGCAAGTTGTGTCGCTGATCTTTTTTGTAGTGCAAAGCTAATTTTATTGAATACTACGTTTGTGAATCTAGGTGTCATAACATTACTCTTCATAACCCGTTGGACACCGCATCATGTGCAAGAAAACCAAAGGTATCAAACGTGAAAGGAATAAACACGTGTTGATTTTTAATGCATGCCTTCTCTTGTTTTGTCACATTGCACGAAGCGACTGTAAAATCCCGACCACTCAACCCAACGAAAGGAAATCCCCGCCCGCATATTTCCCTCCAACCCATCCAAAAAACCGATGTTTTGAATAGAATATAGTTGTTTACTTTGAACGTGTAAAGGATAATATACTCGCACTATATCTTTGAAAGAAACCTTGAACTTATTGCTGGGTCTTAGAAAAGTCAAGATTATATTCCTATACATGATTCAAAATCAAGTAGGGCTGAACATCGGATCAAAACGAATCAAACTGACAAAAATCGAACCGAATCAAAAACCGACTTTGAGAAAAACATGAACCAAAAACCGAACCGAAGTGAACAGAGTAAAACCGAAACCGAATCGAACCAAGCAAAACCAAACCAAATAGATAATTTAGGCGTATTTTTCTTGGTTTTAACCCGAACCGAGCAAAACCGAAACCGAAAACCATAAATATACCAATCCGAAAACCGAACAGAAAATGGTCAATTCAGTTTCGGTCGGTTTGGTTCGGTTTTCGGTTAGTTTTGCTCGGCCCTAAAATCGAGGCTTCTATGTGATATGATCGTTTACACATTTTTAGGTTGATGTTTTGCAACTCAGTACCCATTTTTTACATACTTTTGAAAGTATAGATCATAATTTGCAAGTCATTTATATCACCAGCATATATGGTTAAACATGGTCAGCTTAAGGACCTTATCATGTTTATTTTACTAGGCTGCATATTTTAAAACAATACAAATCGTCGTAACACAACCCATCCGAGCATAACTCGCCATAAGAAAAATGTAGCACAACCCTTGCACCAAAACTACAATCAACCCTTTATGTAGAATAAACCAAAAAGTAGCAAACCTTCATGCGGTTGGTTGGCTATACAAAAAGCCCTAGTTTTATTCTCAAATAGAAAGAAACCAGCTTCGACAAAATCTTATCTCTCTTACCCACAAACCTTATATCGGGATTCTAAGAGATCATATTGATGGATTGTTATATCATTCAAAAAGAAGAATAAGAGAAGCTTCTAGTAACGGAGCTTGTAAGTACGGCGACGGAACCAATTGTAGTCTGGCAATAGCTTCACGGGTCCAGATGCTACTATCGCAAGGTCCTGCATAGGTCATTCATTTTCTCAAGAGTAAGTTTTTGTATTTGATCAGGAATTCCAGGTTTACGTGTTTTGCATTTGTTGGAGGTGACATAACAGGTAGGTGGGTTAACGCGTCAAAATGGGTTTTGGGTCAATTCAGGTACTTGGCAAAACATTTCGGTTTGGGCTACCATAACTTATCAATATAGCAATCTAAATATAGACTTTACTATTTAATAAGAATAATATAAAAATATAACTTAAAAAGGCCTTTGACCCTGTTTGGTTTTTTGCTACTTTTGAAAACTTTACCCGTTTGACCAGTGACCAGTGGCCAAACAATGCAACCCTAATTGACCTGTTATCTCCGAGGGTTCAAACATATTAAAGAGCTAAAAAACGTCCAAACAGGTAGAAAGTTGCCCAGAGTACATATTTGAAGCATAAAAGCTCCGAAACATACCCTATTTTTGTATATAATGTGAAACACCTTAGGCGAATCTCACATCACCAACAAAAACGAGAGATGTTGATTATTTAGTGAGTATAACAACTATGGTAACGTGTTTTATAAAATCTGGAGGCCAGGTTGCAGCGGACGCTACCCGCTAATCACTTATTAAAATTATAACTTTGGAAAGAAGTGTTTCGAATGAACCAATTCATTCAACCCAAATCAAAATCATTCATTTTGACCACATACCCAACCCACACAGGGCCAACCTGACACGCCCATTTTGCCACCTTCACCAGAAACCGACTCACAGATAAAGAAGCTGCAGCCGAGATATGAAGTATAAAACAGCTTTTTAGAGCAAATATATTAAAATGAATAGTGAGTGTTACCTGGTCAAAAATGAATCTGTTGGCTACACGTTTGATGGTGGCAGCATCAACTGCATCGATTCTGGCAAATAATTCAGCTTTTGGGATTCTTCTGCCATAAGTAAGTAGCTGCAACAAGAAAATCAGTCAACATTAGGAATTGTTTTCTGTTGTGCTGTGAGCCAAAACCTAACAGAATATAAATTGAGTTTGATGCTTCCAACTAGTGTATACAAAACATGCTACCTTGAATTTTGGTTTTAGGTAATTAGTTTGTCAGATATTTTTTTATAAACATTTTAACAGCGCAGACGGAAGGGCAAAATTCGAAAGGTTGACAATCAATGGCTAAATATTCTGCTTCAACTGACCTGACGTCCAATGTCCTCAGCAGTAGCGCTGGTTCCATCAACGTGGAGAAGCAATGAAGATTTCAGCTGCAATAAATTAAACAATTAGTGAGTGGCACATATTATCGTTTAGGCAGCTTGTATACTACTCTTACATAGAAACACAAGTAATCAGATATAATGTCGCTGATGTCGACTAAACAACCAAAGTTAAGGCATGGAATTACTAAAAGCTTGGATGTGGGAAACCGATAGGAACATTTAGCTAAAAAGACAAATCAGATGGGTTGACACAAGCCCAAAATGCATTTTTAATACACAAAGCCTCAGAAAACCATTTACTCAAAACACCAGATTGTTAAAGAAACAATGTGATTTTTAAATGAGTATTTGACACCATTATTAATTGATATATCAAACTGAACAGTAAGTGTTTCAGGGCCGACTAATTTTTTACCCATACCAAATTTAAAACCGTTTTGACCAACACCTGTGTCCCCGTACCAAACCTGACCAACTCTTCCATTTTGCCAACCCTAATTAAAGTAAACAATAACATGCAAATGCACATGTAACGCTCTCATTACCTGATTTCGAGCACGAGTAACATCATCATCTCCAACTCGATAACACAACTTAGTCACCTCTTGCATGATTGCAAAAGCCAAATCATCCAAGCAATCGGCCTACAGAAGAAGAAAAAACACACAAGATAAATGAACAATGGCATATGGTAATCAGAAAGTACAAATAAACTAACATTCTTAATTGTGATCTACAAAAAATGCAAAACATAAAAAGGCATAAACAGTAAATGCCATGCTTTTTTTCCACCATTAGGTGAATATAAACCAACACACACCTTCGCAGTAGCATATACACCAAACAGTCCTGTATCTTTATAGCTGGTGTTGAAAGACGTTATGCTCTCAGCAAGTTCGCTAATCGCCACCATCTGTGCAAGCTGTGAGCTGAACATAGTTTACAAAAAGTGTCATTAACGTTTCAAAAACTAACTCAACCCACATCGTACAATCAGGTCAGAATGGGTGGAAGTTGGGTACACATTTTTGACCAGCTTTCTTTATTTGCAAATAGCTCATGTATTTAATATTTTTATTAAAAAAAAACTACTCCTTAAATGATTAGACTAATATATTTAAGTTCTGATAAAATATAAAAGTTTGTAGAATTCGAATAACTTAACAGGTGACATTCAACCAGCTCGACACGTTACAATTATAGGCAAAATTTCAAATTTGACAAGCTAGAATAAAAATATAGCCGAAATCAACCCCATTTCAAGTAAATCGACTGAATGACCACCCTGGCCTCAAGAAGAAATGTGATAACATATAAAAGTTTGTAGAATTTGAATAACTTAACAGGTGACATTCAACCAGCTAAACACGTTACATTTATAACCAAAATTTCAAATTTGACTTGCTAGAGTAAAAATATAGCCAAAATCAGCCCCATCTCAAGTAAATCGACTGAATCACCACCCTCGAGCGAAAAGGTGAATAAGTTATAGTAACATGGTTATCGACTCCCTCCGACCCCATTTTATTGTCCATCTTTCCTTTTCGGTTTGTCTCCAAATTATTGTCTTCTACTTAAAAAATAGTAGTTAGGATGCTTAAGTTTATCATATTAAGCATTAAAAAAATTATTATTGACAAAACTAAACGAAATCATATTAATTGTCTAAGAGTAAATCTGTCTTTTTGTGGCTTTTACTAAAATCAAAGCTGTGATTTATGCAATTTTTAAATGTGATGGACGATATTTTTGGGACGAAGGGAGTACAGTTTTTATATGTTTAAATCTTTTATGCAAAACTAAAGAAGAGAATACCGACCCCATATGCTTTCCACCTCCAACTGATTTGTCCCATGATCCAAGCATTGTTTGAATGACCATCAAGGCAATCGAGTCAGGATCAGTCCATGATGTTCCGTTGAATGCAATAGCAAATTTTGCCAGAGGAGCATCATCGTCCCTCATGCGAATCTGATTATATCATGGTTTCAATTAAATTCTACTTCTTAGTATCAGATCTAGAGGTAATAAAAAAATCTCAAAGATGGTCAAACAGGTTTGGGTCAAAATGGGTCATTTCTGTGGGGTAGGGATGAGTTGCCCAAAAGAGTTCTTGTCCAAAAACTTAAAATGTTCAGTAGAGTAATAAGTAGTGTGTCAAATACTCGTGTGATTGAACAAGAGTATCTTATTCCACAATAATCCCTTTTTTTACAAAAACTATTCAGGAGGCTTTATATGATACACATATACATTTGGCCACTTTCAAGTTTCAGCCTGCATGACATTTCGTCCAATAACCTGTTCCCTTTTTAAGTTATTTTACACTTTACGTGCTTGCTTGACCTGTCAGAGAAAATACATAACCCAAATCGACCCATTCATATGTTAATGGGTTAAAATTACCCTCGGCAATAAAAATGTATTATGCAAACCTCTGAACCAGTGAACATTGCTGGCTCCTTTTCTACTATCTGTGATGTGGTCAAGGGATTGGCAGACAGTTTTGTGAACATTTTCTTCACCTGCTCCACAAGATCTTCGTGTTTAACAGCTCCAGAGGCACAAATAACCTGAAGCAAATAATAATAAAAAAATCCAGTATAAATAACTGAACCCTGTTTGTAGACTAGTTTGACCAAAAAATGCCACAAAATCATACAGTTGCTAATTTAAATCAACTACCATTCTGTGAGCAGCATAATGGGTGGAAATATAATCTTGAATATCCTTCTTTGTTATCTTCGCAATGTTTTCAGCGGGTCCAAGAATGGTTCTACCAAGAGGAGTGTATTGGAAGGCAGTAGCATGTAAATGGTCGAGAATTACTTCCACGTTCTGTTCATTCACCTGCAACAAAGGTTGTAAATTTAGTATAAACAGCTTATATGATTAATTTTGATCTGGTGCTGTAATAGCAATGTCTCCCTCATTAGCATATTATCTTGTTTTTCTTCCCGGCATATTAACTTGAATATTGGAACTGTCTTTAATTCTTTATAAAAAGAGGACATAGATTAACAAGGATAAAAAACTTCCCAGATTAGCGTTAGAATTAGTCTGTTCATGTGACATAGCCACTTTGACTATTTGGAAATTTTAATCCAGATATATGTTGATCACTTCCTATCATATATTCAACATAGATTAGCATCTACGAACTATTCTAGCACATACTTTCGACTTTATTGATTGGGCTCGAAATCTTGTGCTTTAGGGCCACCACGTACTAATGCAGATACCCTTCTTAGCCATTATATGTTGTAACTTGCTTTTATATATCATATATCACCGTTCTGTAACTTGTGTAATCGATTTGACACACGACACTAATTTTGTGTATAAAGCAAGGTTATTCAGACAACAGTTCATAAAGCTCACAAGCTTAAACTACACCTGAAACAGTTGATTTTCGTAGTTTTACAAGCCTTATATATGAAAAGTTAATCACTACTCACTAAAAACCAAGACACCAGTGTGGTGCCTGTTCCCTTCTTGTTACGCATTAGACCTATGTGTGGCATTTGTTATCCTTATTTTTAACAAGTTTAGTTGTTCAAAATGACTATATGTATAGGTCGGTTTTTAATTTCTCTCAGTCTTGTAAAACTCATATCTCAAGGCTGACTAATCAAAGATAAATGTTTCTAAGCATAGTTCTAGGTTCCTATGCACTCTGTATAGTCATACACTCGTATGCATATGGCATACATACAATTTCAAAATCCATATATAAAAATTCCAATCCAAGTGCTCCCAGCCTAGGCCGGTTACTCGCTAAAAGGTAGCGAACCGCTCAAGTACAATCCTACACTGTAAAATAAAAACCCTCTCCATTAAGTTTATCCAGATGAAAACTACCTATGTGTGAAACACTTCTAGTCTTCTACTGCTCCATAATGCAGAAAAGCGTTAGAAAGAGTAATCGTCAAAAACATCAAATAAACAACATATTAGTAACGATAGATATACCCAACCATGTGCATGACTCGTATGTCTAACAAATGAGATAGGGACACATGGAATCACTCTTTCTCTATGTCTCTTCCTCATTTTTGCTATGTGTCACTGTCACTATCATAAGACTTATTTGGCATTTAGTCTTTGGGTGAGTTTAATTATAAAAAAACTTATATTGTGTTATCAAAACACAAGTTGTTTCGCGTGTACGGATGATGTCAAACAGCTTAATTAAAGGGTGTTTGAGTAAGCTTAAGCTTAGGGGCTTATACATAAAGAGAAAACTGCTTTGGAGCTTAATCTTATTCACTTTTCTTCCTCGCATATAGGTAATTCAGATTTGATATATACTTAAGGATACATAAAGGGCTGCTTGGGTAAGCCTTAAATTTGTCACGAAATTAGTTTATTAGATTAAGCATAATGCAGGACATAGTGTCTGGATAAGCTTATGTGGCATCTAAACTTAGTTATGGTACATATGACCAAAATAGGGTGTCGAAAAGCTTATGAGAAAGCAAGATTGATGGGTGTTCCAGGGTAAGCTTATTCAAGATGCTTAATAGCTTCTTGTGTTATTAGAACACAATAAGCTCCAAACTCCAAATAGGCGAATCCCAAGCACACCATCAAAGATGTTGTTGATAACCCCCTCCACATGCTATAATAGTCCTTTTACCATTACTATGTTTTAATACCACATAACTTTACCCCAAACACAATCTCTAGCATTATTAATAGTTTGATACACTAATAATCTAATTTTCTAACAAACCGAAGACTTTAACACTTTTATACGTGAATTCGATAATCGTCGAAAACTCAGATTCCAAACCCGTGTAAGTTAATAGCATATACACCATATTGTCAATTAATTAAAACACATGCAGCGAAACTAACAGTATCAAGAAAAAAAACATTATCCACATCCACAATACACATACATACGTGTATGATGGTAAAATGACATACAAAATAATGTACAAGGTTGATTTATTAAATATGCATGATGCAGAAGATAATTTTGGGTAAGCTTACGTGGATATCAACCATTATGATGGTAAATTGACAAAGTGTAGAAGAGCTTAACAAGAAAACCATAAATGGGTGTTTGATAAGCTTACTTGTGGTGCCTAATAGCTTATTGTGTTACAAATAAGCCATCCCAAGCACCCTCTATGTCGTTTTGTAAAAGCCCCTCCACATTATAGGATGGTCAATTTACCATCGCTACACGTTAATACCACGTAACCTCACCCCAAAAATTATTTCATGCATTATACACAAGCTAATAAACTATTATTATATCAGTCTTTGTTAAATTTAGTTGGTCTATAATTATTAAGCCAGTGTGTAGCATCTATTATCGTTGTGGTTTTCTATTTAGGAAGTGTTTGGGTGTCTTGAACTTGTTACAAAATTAGTTTATTGGATTGTGCATGAAATAGTGTTTGGGTAAGTTTATGTGGTATCTAAAACCAAAGTAACGGTAAAATGACCAAAATAGAGTGCGGATGACCTTAACAAGATCAGTATAAATGAATGTTTAAGTAAGCTATATGTAAGCAAACCCAAACACCATCTAAACCGTTCTCGATAAATTCACATTCAAATTTTGTCATTACTACGTTTTAGTACCACATAACCTTACCCCAAAACATATCACCTACATTCTCTATAACCTAACAAGCTACCATTGTAATCGACTAGTTATAATTAGTTAATTCTCAACTAGTTTAAACATATACATTAACACCGACAATATTAACATCAAACTAAAAACTCCAATCCGAGTACTTGCTAAAAGGTAGCCAACCGCTCGCGTACCTTGGAACACGTCATATTCAAAACAATTCAAACATATAAACCAACATTAAGGGGGAGTTTGTTTAAGCTTATATGTGGGCTTATGAGCTCATTTGATTTCCGCATATATTTTATAAGCCCTAGTTTTCTGGCTTATTTTGAGATTCATGGGCTTATATAAGCTTTTTATATCTTTAAAAACTTGTTATATCTTAATACAATAAGCCAGTTTCTTGGCTTATTGTATTAAGGGGTGTTTGTTTAAGCTTGTATCTTAATAAACTTATAGAAGCCCATAAGTCTCTAAATAAGCCAGAAAATTGGAGCTTATTAAATATAAGCCGAAATCAAATAAGCTCATAAGCCGACATATAAGCTTAAACAAACACCCCCTAACAACATTCAATCCAAAAAAAAACTAACCTTACCCCAAAGCATATCACCTACATTCTCTATAACCTAACATGTTACTATTCAAACTCTAATCCAAGTACTCGATAAAAAGTAGCGGACCGCTTGAGTACCACCTAGCAACTTTTACAACCTTAATTCCTATGAATGTGTCCTTTAAAACACATCATATCTAAACTAGTCAAACATATACATCAACAATTCAATCGACAAAAACCAACAACCATAATATTACCTCTTGCATCTCCCTCAATATCACACCCCGCTCCCTCTCAATCAACGCCTCATCAAAACTCGAATTCTGCAAAATATCACTCAAAACCTCGACCCCCTTCGCCACATCCCCACCCAAACATTTCACATAAAACGCCGTCTGCTCCCTACTCGTATACGCATTCAAATGCCCTCCCATATTCTCAACCTCCTCTTCCAAATCCCTCACACTCCTCTTCCCCGTCCCTTTAAATATCATATGTTCCAAAAAATGCGCCACACCGTTATTCTCCTCGCTCTCGAACCGCGACCCAGCGTCGATCCAAACGCCAACCGTAGCCGTTGGCGAGGCCAAATTCGCCTCCGTAGCGACACGTAGGCCGTTTGGTAAGGTCGTGACACGTGTCTCAGGGAAAGTGAGAATTGAAGTGTGATCAGTTGAGACAGGGTATGGAGAGTTGTGGATTAGGAATCTAGGGTTAGGGTTTGAGAGTTTTTTGAGCTTTTGGTTGACGGTTTGGGAGATGCGGTCGTAGATCATGTAGTCGGGTGGCGGTGGTGAGAGTATACGGGTCTCCGGTGCGGCGGAGACGGTTGCCGCGGCGGCGGCGGTGGATAAGGTGCGGTGGGAGCGGCGGTAGAGGTTGAGGAGATGGCGGATCGCCATGGTTAGGGTTTGGTTGTGTGTGTTTTTTTAGTGCGTGTTTTGGTGTGGAAATGATGATGAAGAAGATGAAATTATGAATGAGATTTGGGGAGCTGAAAATTCTGGGTGTGTGTGATGGATGGTGTGTCTTTTGCCTGGTCTTTGGTTAATTTTGGTTTCATAAAAGAATAGTCTTTTTTTTTAATTCGGATATTTTCCTTAAATATTTAACGATTATCAGTTAAATTTTACATTTTAGCTTTGCTACTATCGTCGCCACCAACAACATCATGATTGTCACCACCATCTTCCTCTTCCACCACCACCAGCCACTCACCACATTATTCCCACTACGACGATGGTGATGGTTGGGGTTGAGGGTTATGATGCCGGTGGGTGGGTATGGCACAACAGTAGGTTAGGTTGGTAATGACGACGATGTTGTTAAGGGGGTGACAGTGATGTTAAGGGGGTGACAGTGATGGATGGCGTTTATAATGGGTGGGGTTGGTGGTGGTGGCAACGGTGAGTTTTTTTTTTGTATAGGGTTTCCCTAGTAGATGTATTATTCCAAAAATACGTTTAAGTACATAGGATGTAGATGAGGTCCTATACTTCAGCCTGTTACATAGGCGAAAACAAACGTGCCTTTTGTGCTTCAAACTAAACCTATCATAAGAATGACACACCAAACTTATGAAACTACAATAAAAAAAACAACCAATGTCGACATGATTACATTTGACTTAGAATGACACAAAAATAACCCTAGCATCTAACTCGACCTCAAAAAGTAATATCAAAAGTGTCACATGGTGTCAACTGTTCTTCTGTTAATCCATAAGCATCATTATCGTAACCAACATATATGCCATAATCTTCGTCCTCGAGTAGACTAGCATCATTTGCACATCCACCAGCTCGATTCGATGAGAAAGCCATTAATCGAGTTGTATTATTATGAATATCCTCAACCTCAATATCCAAATTTCATTCTTGTTCTCCCATTGAAGCACTATACATATTTGTCGATTCTAAATTCACCTCCATTTCATTAGGAGGTCGATCACACGAATTACTAGACCTATGTACATCAACATGTTTATCCTTTTGCCCATTACCATCCTCTTGAGTCGCCTATAGTGCACTAAGGGTTTCATTTTGTTTAATAACCCCTCATTCATCCACGTCAACCATATTGCTTAAAGCATCAAAGGAATTTGAAGTAGTATGAAAATTAGTATATTTCTAGCACTTTTTATCTTTGTTTTCCTTCGAGTCGTCTCATTCTTATTATTGGGTTGAGTTGGTATATAAACCAAGTGAGACTTCGAACCAATGTGCACTCCACGTACAGCTTGCCTTGTGGTCTTCATTTTCTTCATAACGTTTGAGATGATTTTCTTTGGACATTCATCCAAAATGTGGCCAAATATTTTATAATTTGAACATCTTGGTGGTTTTTACTCGTACTCAATGCGAATAGTGTTCATAATATACCCATCACCCTCTATTTTTGGAACTGCCACCACAAGAGTTACTTTTAACTCCGCATCAACTTGTAATTCTATCATAGCTCTCGCATAATTCGACTTATGCCATGACACCGTGCACTTAACTCAAGTATAAGTGTCTAACATCAATGGGGTATCAAGTTTTATTGCAATAACACTCAACCCATTCTATGTGAACGTTGTGATAGGAACATCACAGGTCAATTATAAGAGAGCATAATGCTAACTTACTTGTTTTAGTTATAACTCGTTTAATCAGATGGGATTGGTACACCTCTAATCTTGATGGCGAAGTCAATAACAATCATCATCGTTACAAACCCCTAACCATTATGATACAAAACATAAATCATAGATTGGTCGTCTAAGATCTATGAACTAACTAAATCATAGATTAATTATCCTATTGTAGCGTGAGGTTAATCTACATGCCACTCTAGTTAATTGGCTTATAACGAACAAACTAAATACCCGAGTAATAGACTTGTGAGGTTAATCTTCACGTCCATATAACTGGACTAGTTTTAGGCATTCAGTTAATCAAAACATGACAAATCAATAGGTAGAACTAGATAGCTAGCAAAGAGTAGTGCACCCTAAATAAATATGTTTTTCCCTCTCATTAGTTCGCACCAAATTCACATTTATCTTGTTATTTTACTTTTTTTTGCATTTAGGTTAATGTTAGCCTTAACCAAATCCTCTCAAACCGGTAATTTTACTTGTTTTTTAATAAACATAAAATAACAAAAATACTCTTCTCATGCCTTTAGATCAAATTGTCATACTTTACTAACCTACATTACTATTTCCCTAAAGATCAATCAATTTTCCGAAATTACTAGGGGTGGCAATTCGGGTCGGGTTCGGGTTGGCGGGTTCGGGTTGACAGGTTGGCGGGTCAGAAAACCTCAACCCGAACCTGACCCATTTAAATAATCGGGTCAGTTTTGTCAACCCTAACCTGTTTATACATAACCCGAACCTGACCCATTTAACCCGTATATATATTTGGGTTGACGGGTTAAATAGGTTACACGGGTTGAATAGGTTAAACGAGTTTTGGGTTGACCCATTTAACCCGTTTTATATACAAAAGTTGGCACATTACACGGGTTAAACACGTTAAATGGGTTTATGGGTCGACCATTTTAACCCACTTAACTCGTATAATAAAATATAAATAATTTTAAATTTAAGAAAAAAATCTTAAACGGGTTGGCGGGTCGACCCGCTTAATTTATTCTCAACCCGAACCTGACCTGATTAATAAACGGGTTAGATAGGCCGACCCAAACCCGACCCAAATATATATAGACTCAACCCGAACCTGTTAATTTTCGTGTCGGTTTCAGGTCGGGTTTCGTGTCGGGTCAGAAATTGTCACCCCTACTAATTTTAAATCATTTTCTTTAATTGGTGTTAAGTGAATTCTGTTATCATTTACACGTTAGCCTTTTTGGCTAACGACAGTTGCATCGTCTATCATTTATTATAACGGCCGTTTATAATTTAAACTTTCGCCTTTATGTACGTTTTTGTGATAATTCAAAATTTTCATGTCATTTTACGTCAATAAACTCAAAAACTATTTACTTTGATCATTTAAATAATTACTTTTAAGTGAAACCGTTAACTTAAATCGCGTAAACTGAAAAACAACTTTAAACGTAAACCGGCATTAAATAAATATAAGTTTACGTCAAATATATGTTATATGACTTTTATAAATATAATTTATAAGTCTACGTAATTTATTTCGCAAGTTTTACGTAAAAGCTCAAGTTTACCGATTTAGTGCATGCATGCATGCATTATACATTAACACCTTAGTAAATAAATACCAACACTTATATATAAATGCATACTATCAAAATTTGAAATGCTTTCCCTCTCTTTTTGTCCTTAGCCCCCCTCCCATTTCTCTAATTGTAGTAAGGAAAACATTCTTGAACCTTGGTCACTTCTATTTTCATGTTAAACACAAGCATAAGCTTGCATGTGATCTTGGATGCCAATCAAGAACCATACCTACCATTTGGTATGGCCTTGTGACCAGCCCAAGCTCCAACACACATAAAAATATGGGTGATTCCCTTAATATACCCCTAAAGACCCTTTAAGGGTTTTAATGATAATCAAACAATACTTAGTGTTTGATTTAGGTGTTAAACTAGTTAATCTCATCATCTCATCTTCTAAGGTTCATTATTCTCATATCATATTCATCTTCATATATTTTGTATAATCATCACATTTATAAACTTGTATCACCACTAGTTTGTAAACTAAATGTTTTTTCAAATGAAACAAATAAAACCTTATAAATGAAATATTGTAAAGAGTTTGTAAAATGACTAATAAAAATATGTTCATACATATATACAACTTATTTTGTCACTAAATAAATTACTTGTTGAAATATTAGCTTTATTAATAAAGATGGTTAGTTATAAGCTTGAATTAGTAAAGTTGTGTAGTTTATTATTGTTCTTAAATTGATATTTATTCTTGATAAGTTGGTGGAAGGGACTAGGATAGTATGGATTTATTGTTGTCATAAAAAGTGATAAAAATTGATGGAAAGGAATAGGTTAGTTTGGAGTTACAACTTGTGGATGAATTAAAGTGGTAGAATATAAAATATTAGGTTGCTGTCCAGATTTGTTACCTAGGTTTTCGGACAATAAATCTGGTCTTGAATAGCAGAGGCCTTAAAAATATGATAGTATATCTTCGTACAAACGCGTGGATATAAGGAACAATACAATCGGACTTAAAACGAATGAGATATGGCCAAAAGAAGTTTAGTAAGTTTTCCGGCAAAAAAAAATGGTTTTATAGTAATCTGGTCAGACCTGGTCAAAGACGTTTTTGGCCCTTTTCGGGTCCGAGTCGGGAAAAATTTATAAAATTGGACCAGAATGTGTATTTTTATAAAAATAGTGTGTTGTTTAGATATTTAAAAGATGTTTTTGAGTCCGTTTGAGCTATAAAAAACTTAAGAAATATTATAGTATGACTTATAAATTTTTCATAAGCGTCGAAAACTTTCAAAATAATATTAAGTAAATAAATTAGGATTTATTATCTTGGTCACTTAAAAATAATAGTAGAGTATATAATACGGATAAAAATGGCGAATTAGACGTAAGCGTTATTTTGATTTATAAAACTAAAACGCAAACTATTATGTGGTGATATAATGTTATAAAAACATATTGCATCATTTCATTTCACTTGCATAATTTTAAATTGACATATATTTAATTAGGTTGCATCCGGAACTTATTGTGACATTTTCCTTTGATTGATTTTCTCGAAATCCGCCGTCAAATCCCAGGGCTCAACTCTGGACAGGCGGTGGAAACGATACATTGCTCGTTTTATTTATGAACGCAAGTATTGTTTTTAAAAATGATTACGTATTAGCCTAAGTAGCGATAATCCATTATGCCCCAAACATCATGAACCGTTAATTACTTTGTGTAAACGTGAGTGTTATAAATAGATCTATTGGGATTGACATCCCTGTTCGGGTAAGTTAAGCGCTTACTAGTCT
>BQNB010150669.1:4734-16003 GCA_026074375.1 Tanacetum coccineum
AAGATATTGACTAAAGGAAGATGATTAAATTGGATGTCATAGGGCGGATCTTCCTAAACCAAAGATGGATCTAGGACGTAGGATCCATCGATCCGTAAAGGTGCCAAATCTGGACAAGGATCATTTTCCCATTATTTGGGAGATGGTGTTGACATTAGGTTATTAGGAGAAGCTTATATAAGTTATAAGGGTTCTTGATTTGAGTTTTTAGAAATGACATCCAAGTCTTGCTTATCAAGTTGGAGTACTTAGGAGTTTCCCGATGGAAATTTATAAGTTGTCAATCCTACTCAGAGTGTGTTAAGTTAGCATGTATAATTTAACCATAACTAATAACAAAAACATTTGAACACTTTAGACTCAATGAGACATCTTCATTGCAAGTGTGAGTTGCAATTTGATGACTAATCTTGTTGTCTTGCAATCGACTTCGTGATTTCATATAATAACCGAGGATGGTTAAACATGTAGACTCGGAAAAATATCTATGGTTATTTGATTGATATTTATGTAATCTAGATAAATCTTAATCTCGATTTCATGTTCATATTCCAAATTTGTAATTAAATTGAATAGTGAGATTAATTATCGTTTGAATAATAATCATCTTCATATTTGAAATCCTCTTACGATCACTTATTTTATAGAAAGTACAATAATGGTTTGTGGAATATGTTCAATTATTCCTAGTCCTAACCTTAGATGGTTAAAAGGTTCTCATTTGGTGAAGAAGAAATATTATGCTTATTTGGTAAAGAAAGAGAAAGTTTTGATGAGAAGAGAGTTTAAGTTTTGAGTTGTGCTTTTGAATTATTTGAGAAAAGTTACATATGTTGTGCATTTGCTCATGTTTGGCTTTTTAGAGACGATGACTTTACCAATTGCATTGCAAGGTACATTACTTCAATATTTTGTATAAAACATTCAAGTCGTCAACCCTACTTCATTGTATATTTTATGCATATATTTGCAAAATATTTAGAACACAACTATTGGACAAGTACACTTAATATGACATCATTTACACAAGTGTGAGTTATGATCCGATGCATATTCTTATTATCTTTGAAGAGGATTTCATCATTTTCATATCAATCGAATGTGATTGAGTATGTAGGTTTAAGATAATATCTCTTGTTATATTTTGATATAACCTTAAAGCTAAACAAATAAGAATCTGATTTCGTGTCCATACTCGAAAACTTGTCAATTAGATTCGATAATAATATCAATCGTAGTTTGAATAATGAGCCGATATATATTCGAAATCTTTCTTGACCTCACGAACACTCTTTTAAAAGAAAACAAATAAATATTTTCATAGTGGGTTCCATTAAACCTAAGACTAGTTGTAAGTGTGAGGTTAATGAATAATGACAAGTTAATTTCTTACTTCAAGATTGTCATATATTTTACTTGTGCAAGAGACAATTTATTGTTATGTATAATATGCATAGTTTAAGACATTTTATGAGTATATGAATGATTTTCCTAATCATTTTTATACAACACACGTCTTTTGTAAAATATTATACGTTTGTAAAAAGAATATAATTATGTGTGTGTGTTAAAACAATGCACGCACAAGGAAGGTTTAAAAATACATTTTCTTTTACTTAAATACTAATGTATTTATACGATCTTTTCTTTTGTTTAACAAACCCAAGGTCAAACAAAGCAAGACGATGAAAAGATTTAGACATCTTGTTGGAAGAGAGTTAACGTGTTGGAAATATTTTGGTGAAGGATTTTAATGTGTGATCTTATGACAATATTTTCCAACATACTTACCACATGATTTCTAATACATGGTTGTTTACTACTAAATTTATTAAAGCTTGATTTGCTTACTACATGATTTGAGACCATTGATTATCTGTTTACAAAACTATGAGTTTTAAACATATTACTTGTTTTACATTAGACACAAGTGTTTTTCAATTGTATCTTATTCCAGATCATATTATTGTCTAAGTACCCTTTGCTATTAAGTCCTCTTTTCTAGCATGAACCGTCAGATACTAGTGTAGTAAACGCAAGTGTTGTGGATAGATCAATCGGGATTGACAATCCTTGTCTGGGCTGTGGTTTCTAGATAACCATTGACGCATTTAATATTTGAGGTATTTTGTAGGATGTTTGGCAGCATCTATATTTGTTTTGGAGCACAAACATTGAGTACTGGTTTGATTACATTTCATTACATGTTAAGGTTCGGCGTCATGAGCTTAGGGCAATAATGTATACTTCCTTTAGACTTGGTGAATTTGTTTCTCTTTTCTACATTACTTTAGTCTTGTGGTCCACTACTAAAATAGTTTCCTACCCCATATTAAAAATAAATTTAAGATTGATAATTTAAAAGGACACAAGACACAATTTTTCAAATGATATATCAAAAAGAAATGTCCGACTCAAATCTGCGGCGCATGTAAAAATCCAGCGTAGATTTAAATGTTAAAATGGAACTCAACGTTTTGACCAATATGTAGTTAATGTTGAATTTTTGACATACTTAAGTTGAGAGAGAATGAAGACTCGAAGTATTTTTAAATAAAAGTCTGTATTCAATTCGTCTTCGAAATGGCCAGTGACACGACTTCTACGGACTTACGGTTGATTTTATATGATTTTTCAAAGTTTGCCAAATTCTGCTGAAACAGACAGACGGCCCCCATAAAGGTGACGGCCTCCAGATATATTTGGGGGCCGGCCCGAGCACATTTATGGGACGCCACCAGTGGACCCCTAAAACACGTATTTAGTGTTGAGTTCAAGCGCGAGAGCGAGAGAGGTAACTTAACTATAAAACATAAGACTTTAAAAAGTTGTTCCAGAACATAAATTTCGTGTTTTAGACATCATTTATACTATTACGACTTAGACAAACATAGGTTGACACTTTCAAGTTCTTTTGAGAAAATTTTCCTTCAAGCTAGTATACGAAGTATATTTAATAACAAAACTAGTACGAATCAAACAACAAAACACTTTTCATATGTAATCCCCCTTCATGGGTAATTTGATACATGGATCGTACTCTATTTTAAAAACTATTTGTTTTGAAAACTAGAGCGACCTAGCTCTGATACCAATTATGGAAACCGTAGAGGGGAGGGGGGTGAATACGTTTCCATTTAAAACTTTAAATAAAAACATTACATCAATATCTTCCGGCGGTCCCATAAATATATGGGGGCCGCCTAGTACATCAGGGGGCCGCCTGATTTATAGGACCGCCTCCAGAAGAGGTTTTCGGACTAAATCTTTTGTATCAAATCACCAATCAAGTTTGACGCAATATGAGAAGTGTCGATAATAGATTTACAATAACTAGAGCATATTCTACCAATATATCCATACTCACAATGTCTACTACAAAGAGCTACACAACCATGACTAACACAACATACACAACAATTCACACAATCATAAGTGCAATGCAAGTGTAAAGGTAAGGCGATAAATGTAGACACATAAGTAAAGAGAAAGGTAAAAGAAAATGCAAACCGGACATAGTGATTTATAGTGTTTCCACGAACTCCTCTTACGACCTACTCATCGCCCCGAGTAAGCCAACTCGAGAGTTTACAGTCAACTAATCAACAAGCTCCCTTTCGGCGGAGAAAACCTTATAACGTTGCTTACATTATTTTCCGACACTAAGCTAGATGTCGAGTCCTTCTTCGGGTACAACCAAACCCGTTATGTTTTGTGGCCAACATAACAAACCTTTTGTTTTATGACCTAAACACGTAAACCTTGTCGCTTACATTATTTTTCGACACTAAGCTAGATGTCGAGGTCCTAATCTTAGCTAGAAACAATCTACCACTTCACAAATGTATTTTGTGGCCTAAAATACAACGCAACACACAATCCAAACCCCGTCCAAATATATACATCATTTGATCTACACACTACTAAAGACTAGAAGACATGGACTCGATCTATAGAACAAATGTTACAATATGGACTAACTAGACTAACGATAACTCGTTCTTGAAGATGACCCGACGTTCTTTTCTTGTACTTGAGGGAAAGGAGGAAGGGAAAGAAGATTTGATGCTTCAATTTGAAAACAAGATTTTAACAAATTGAATTATAAAGATTTAGAGAGATGTTTGGTGAGATCTAAGAGAGATATACTAAAGAAAATCGTGCCGCGCGCTGTGTGAGAACGTAAATATTTGGAGGTTGACCGACCCACTATTTATAGGGGGCCTGAAAGAACGCAGCCTTCAGTGAAAACGGCGATCTCCAGATATATAAGGGGGCCGCCAAATAATTAAAGGGGCCACCGACCGAATTAAGGGACCGCCCCGACAAATGCTCCTGTTTTTGTCTTTTTGTAGTGACAAACTTATTTTAGTGGGGAAATGACCAGATTTTGAAATTCAAAATAATTACCAAATAAAACATTTCTTTATAATTCAAAAATAATTTGTCTATAAATAAACTAGTTGAGAAATATAGATATGTTGTATGAGTATAAAAATATAAAGTTTAGACCAAAATATATTTATTTGATCTCCTACAAGTTTAATATTGTTTGTACATACCGATATGTGATTTTTACGTCGGGAGTGAAAGCAATGTCCGTCGTGGATGTATACTTGAGAACTCGAGAGATGTTGAATATGTGGTATGCTATTGATGATTTGTGATTACAAGTACTTGCGCACTTTACGTGGGTACTATAACAATTACATGTTTGTCAACATTAAAACTTAAAGAAATCGGTATAGGATTAAATATTTCGGGAACTTATTATGATAATGCTTCAGTGGAAAGCATTATATTGATGATGAATTGTTTATCTTTATTTAGGACAATGTTTTTATTTTTTTGATTTTTCTTGTTTTTATATACTAATAAAAGAAAATGAAAAATATTTTTGTATTTTTATATTTTTATAAAGAAAATAACTTCACAAGGAAGGGTCTTCAAGGCACAACAAACTTCAACTCGATAATCGTCTCACGGCCTCCCCGGCAACGGCGCCAAAAATTGATCTTTTCTGATTAACCCTTTTAAATATATATATAAATAAATATATAATACTTATAAATATATAAATATAAGGATAAGAATCAAAAATCTCTCAATTGTAGTAAACCGGAAGTATGATTCCCGGGTCGTTATGTCCCAACGAGGCGTGAATTTGAAAATCGAGAATCGGTTTGGGAATTATGCTTGAATAATCAAAGATTTGATTTGGAATCTATTTCTACTAATAAAGTGCAAAAAATAACTAAAAGAAAGCAAACAAGAAAGGCAATTAAAGATACGGGCTAAAAACGTTAACGGGTATTAAAAACGCGTCCTAAAAAAACTAAATTATCAAAATTTAAACCTAAAATGATTTTTTAACTTTTAATTAACCCTAAGTGACTAAAATGTAAGAACAAAGAAAACTAGAACAAAAACGAAAGCGTTTAGAGCTTAAAAAACACAAAAAACGTGAACGGGATTCAATCCCGTTCTTTAAAAAACAAAATTCTAAAATTTTAACCCTACAAAAGCAAAATTATTTTTCCTAAGTCCTAAATGATAAAAGAAAATTTTAAAAAAAAGAATTATATTTTTTTGACTTTTATTTTATTTATTATGAATTAATTACTGTTTTAATCTAAATAAATTATAAAAAATACTAAACGTTTTTATAAAAATCTAGGAAAATTACAGAAAGTAGCTAAAGTTATGAGGAATCTATGAAAAATGAGCTGGGTAATTCAGCTTATCGCAATAAGCTGTTAAAATTCGAAAAGAGCTTATAAGCTAAATGGGCTAAAAAGCCCTTAAGTTATTAAATGGTGCAATTATAAACGGAAAAGACCCAAGGGCAGAGTGGTGTTGTGTGAGGAGTTAAAATTGTTGGTTGAGGGTGGTAGAGGTCTCAGGTTCGAGCCTAGGCTCACTTGGGGCTTCCCACCTTCCCAACAATTTTTGTTTTTGCAATTTTTTATTGAAAAAGCTTTATACATCTAAAATAAGCAAATTTTGTGAAAACACTTTTTATAAAAGCTACAAATAAGCACAGAATAAGCTAAAACAAACAGACATAATGAATTTTTTATACACTTAGAAAATTTAAGCTAATTTGTTTTGGCTTTTAAGACTTAATAAGCTACTACAAGGAAAGTAAACTAAACTCAGACCTTGACTAACACTTAATAAGCAAATGCAGATTAAAATAAGCAATTTTGAATGAAAAATAAGCTAAGAAAAGAAAATAAGCTATCTGACATAAAAATTGTATACAAAACAGACAAAAAACACTTTTAAGCCATCTAACGGATCCTTATGGAAAAATGACTCACAAATTCTTAAAGTTATAGATCTAAAGTATCTAACATCAGCAAACAATTAAATATTTTGAAAGTCTAAAATAAAGCTTAGAAAAGGATTAATGAAAATGGCTTTGACCACTCAGACTGAAAAGGGCCTAACAATGCTTGGACTTTTAAGAACATAATAAGCAAGGAAAAGAAAAAATAGCAAACACAGATAATGACCAATATTTAATAAGCAACCAAGGACAAAAAAATAGCAAAAGAAATAGGCAGAAAAGCTAAAGCAAAGTAAATAAGCACTAAGTGAAAAAACTAACAAGCAAAACAGCCACAAGGGCACTCTTTGGGCTTATTTTTAAGCCCAAAGATGGATCCTTATGGCTAAACAGTCTATACCCCTAAATAACTTATCTAATAAGCTATTCAAATCAGCAAAAAGAACATGGTTTGAAACTTAAATAAGCATGGAAAAGGGCTTATGGAAAAGCCTGTTAACACAGTTTGCTTCTTTTTAGGTTTCCTTTTAAAGGACAAATGGGCAAATGCAGGCCTAAAAATAAGCTGGTAAATAAGCTCCAAAAAGAAAACCAAGTTAAAACATATTGAGTGTGACACCAAAGGGGCTTGTGCTCAAAATTTCAAGGTCTAAAAACAATTTATACTATCTGAAATTTGGAAATGAAAAAGAAAGGGTAGTTTTAACAATGGACACTTAAAAAAAACTTGACAGATTTAGTAAAACACAAGGCAAACTAAAAGACAATTAACTAATGTAATTTTGACACTGAAAAATGACACAAAACAAGACTCAAAACAAGTTTCAAAGCACTTAATTTAATAAGCCTTTGTAAACTATTTTGTCATGACAGTTTACAAAGACTATGTAGAAAAAACTCAAATCAAGCTTTAAGACCATAAAATTTTAAAAAACAGATTAAAAATGACTCAAGAAGGGCTGTCAAAGTTGGCCATTTGACCCAATTGATTTTTAACCCAAAATAACCCACTTTGACAGGTTATGCCAAACACCCCTTTAAGGTGTAAAAATCACTTTTTAAACTGATTTGGGCTGATTTAAGCAATGATTTTAGAAAACAGATAGTAAGTAACTAATATTCAACAATAATAAGCACAAAGGACAAAGCAATAAGCACTATAATAAGCAATTAAAGATTATGCAGAATAAGGGCAAATAGGACAGTTTTAAGGTAAAAACTTAAACAAAGCATATTAAAGCAAATAACAAACATAAATAAGCATAAACAACAATCATAAGCAATAAAAGACAGAAATAAGCAACTAATAAGCACTTAAATAGTAGATAAGCAAAAATTAAAGAAAAAAAACTTACAAAAGTCCAAACTGTTATGAGATTTAGCACCCAAATGCACACCTAAACATAAATATGTGCTTACCATAGGCTCTAAAACCCATGGCCTTCCTTGATACACCATGCTCCTATGCTTGACAAATTTTGTATCTTTCTTCTTGAATTTTTTTTTATAACAGTAATAGATAATGGAAAAAAAAACTCAGGAAATTTTAACTTAAAAACTTTCTTTCATTAAAACTTAAAGTGATTACAATGCTTTCAAATAAGACAATAAGCTCAGAATTCGGTTATAACTAAAACAATATATAAAAAACAGGACTGAAATTTAAACATTAATAATTTAATGAGTACAAATCTTGAAATTGAAAGATAATAATTTTTTAAGACATAAATAAAGACATTAAAAAATAAAGCTAAAAACTAAAAAAAACTCCTCTAAGTCTTCTGTCTTCTATCTCTTTTATAAGCTGTCCAGGTCCTTTGTCTTCGTGTTTCTTGTGCTTGTTGTGTGAGTAGAAGCCATAAATCAATCTTAGCCATTGATATTGCTTGGTGCCCAATCAAAACGATCACAACCCTTTATTATTGTCCTTGTGCTCTTGTCCAATGGGGTGTTTTAGGATTGCCATGGTGGCAATATATGTTTATGGGGTGGGGTTTGAGGTGGATAGTGTTTTTTTTTGGGGGTGAAGGATTTGTCTTATGTTGCAAGTTCACGTGGGGGGGAGAGGTGTATAGTAACAATGGCGGGAAAAAAGGGCAGGGTAAAGAGTTTAATGTTTTAGCAAAAATAGTCCCTCAACGTGTATTATATAATTGCAATGAAAGTCCTTGTGTTGATGGTAGGTTGAGGGATGTGGCAGAATAAGCCCCTCAAGGTGTTATGCTTTATTTCAAAAATAGTCCTTGTGGTGTTATGAAAGAGTTTGGGACATGCCAGGTTTGGCCCCTCAAATTGTTAAGTGAGGTTTCATGTGTGGTCCTTGGTGAGATAACAAAATTTGGGGTTAAGGGTTTATGGCAACTAACGTTGGTTAAGTATAAATGGGCTTATATATTTGCTGTTTGGGCCGGTTTGTGTAAAAACGAAAATTAGGCTTGTTTGGTATATATATAAGGGATTTTTTGGCCGTTTGTCTTCATTTAATGTGTAAATGGGCTGACCCGACCCATTAGATGGGTACGGGTGGGCCCATTTAACATTTCTTCATTTTCGGCTTTGACTTTGACTGTTGACTTTGTTAGGGTTAACTTTGACTTTGACTTGACTTTGGCTTTTCCTTGCTCTTCCATTCCGTGCTCAGCTTTGTCTGTTTTTGCTTGATTTTTTGTCCTTTTCTCGGATATCCGTTTCCTGCACAATATAAGTAAAAACATACAAATACAATGTATTTTTAGTACGTTTTTGGTCATTTAAGTCTGGTTTTAATGGTGAAAGGTATGTGTAATTAAACGCATACCACTATCTCTCTACCTCTCTTATTTCTTTCTCTCTCTAAGTTTCATCTCCGTCCTATCTTTCTTTCGATGTTCTTATACAAGTAAAGTGGTCATGGTTTAGGTTAGTTTTACACTTACATAATTAAAACGCAAACATGTTTGGGTGATGAGAACCTTATGAAAATCGCATATGCATCTTTTCACTATTGTCTGCTTGCTCCTAAAGCACACTATATTTCAACTAGGTCACGTTTAGGACTTTTGTGTTCGTTCTACACTTGTTGACTTATTTCTGGTTCACCACTTTGCTTAAGGTGAGTCTTCGTAGCCCCTTTTTACTTATGTTTTTCCTAGGGGAAAATGATACTCAAATGTTATTTTAAATGTTTTGTGATGTGTTACACTAATTCTTACTTGGACATTATGTGCGTTTATATTGATATATGTGCGTTACTGTGTACTTAGATTGCGAATGGTAAATTTACTGTCGGGAAGAGGCGCACACCATATCTTTGGGTAGAGACGCCTAGTATATTACGAGAGGATGCACCCATTATTATTTGAGTTTATTATGTGAATTGTTTTTGTGTACTATCCCTTAATGCTTATATGTATGCATATCTTCTCACTTTTGTCCTACCTAAACTATATGCATAGCAAATGAATTTATTACTTAAACCTACGAGCTCGCCAACTTTATGTTGATGTTTTTGAGTATTCATTTTTAGGTAATCAAGTTATTGTGCCTAAGGAGGAATAGAGCCTTCTTTCATTTCTTAGAGAGACTTAAGATGTAGCCCTCCCAGGTTACTCACCCCTTATGTTATTTGCATTAGTATCTTCTGGTAGTTTTGAACTATTTGTTTATTTGTACTTGTCCTGGGCTGTGGGGTTATTATGACTATGTGGCTATGTTGTCGTGGTACTGACTATCCACGAAACAAGTTTCTGCTTGCGTCGGGAGTCGTCATGACATATTTATGTTGACCTTTCATTTAAGGAATTCTCTATTGTCTTTTATCAATGTGTTATGACGATCCTGTTCATTACATCTTGTGTTTCCACCTTAGACGGGGTGTGACATACTCTACCACCAGCCACTCAGGTAGCTATTGCCTGATGGGTTGTTGCATCACCATCTCCATCACCACCACCATTACCATTATCATTACCACCATTATCCTCACCACCACCTTTACCTCCACATTCAGGACCATCTCGCAAGAGACCTCGCTTATCATCGCCATCATTAGACCCTCCTCATTCATCATCAGCTGCAACATCACCACCCCGTAAGAGGTGTAGAGTGTCATTCTACACGACACCATCATTAGCCGCACCAGCAGCCCCAGCAGCACCATCACCAATAGCCAAGGTTGCAAAAATTGTTAGGCGCTACCTAGGCGGCCGGGTAATGCCTAACGATTAATCGGTTAGGCAGGGATTATCGAGGAGTAATCAGATTGGACTTTTTATATATAAAATTATAAATTTTGAAAATATATTCTCGATTTTCCTGACTTAGTCAATTTTTGTCTGATTTGGCCGATCAATCCCCGATTTGTACACCTAACCGAGTTGGCCGCTTTAGCCGATTTTTGTCCGATTTGGGCGATTAATGCCCGATTTGGCCGATTTTAATTTGATTAATCGGTATGTTGACTGGTTTTTGACCAAACCGATTAATAAGGCTGATTTGTGAAAATCAAGGCGGTTAATCCCCGCCTGTCGCCTAGGCGCAGATTAGTCGGCCGCCTAGGCTGATTTTTGCAACATTGTCAGCAGCACCAACACTACCCTCAATACCTACTAATTTGTTACCGCCTCATAAGAGATTCAGATATTGTGACAGATGTAAGCCCATAGAGTAAGAGTTGGAGACTGTGAAAGCTAGGCTCGCAGCAGCTGAGAGAGAGATAGCTACACTTCAGTGAGAGGAGATTAGTAGAGATGTCAGAGAGGTTAGGGTTAGAGCTCAACAGAAGATTGAGGACATCTTACACCTCTAGATAGATGGATCAGTAGCATTGTAGCTTACTAGATTGTATTCTACCAAGCAATGAGTAGTACTCAGCTGGTAGTTTTTAATATGACGCTTGTATATATTTTTCTTTACAAAAAACGATGTACTAAGTATTGAAATCTATCTATGTTGGTTATGATTACGCTACTTTGTGATGTTGATTTATTTATTACCATG
>BQNB010150670.1:0-16003 GCA_026074375.1 Tanacetum coccineum
GAAGCTAATGAAAGACCTCCAATGCTTGAAAGAGGGAATTATATTTCATAGGAAAGTAGATTCAAAAGGTTTTTGGATAATAAACTTGAAGAAGGGGAACGAATATGGAACTCAATTCAAAATGGACCTTATGTGAGCCCAATGATTCCTAATCCAGATGGTGCTATGAACATAAATGGTACTGTAAAACAAATACTTAAACCATTGTCCAAAATGACTGAGGATAACAAGAAGCAATACATTGCTGATGTAAAAGTCATGAATTATCTTCTTCAAGAAATACGAAATGATATATACAATTCAGTGGATGCATGTAAAAACGCTAAGGAAATGTGGGAACGAATTAAGAGGCTGATGTTTGGTTCTGATGTTACTAGCCATGTAAGACACTCGTGTCTTATGGATGAGTTTGACAAATTTATAGCAAAATAAGGAGAATCGTTAGAATCCGTGTATGAAAGATTGATAACGCTTGTGAATATTATGGATCATAATAATATTCGTCCTATTTCAATGACAATCAACACCAAGTTTCTTAATTGTTTACAACCCGAATGGAGCAAATATGTCACCATGGTTCGTCATAATCAAACTAGGGAGACAGTTTCTTATGATATGTTGTATGATTCCTTAGTACAATTCGATGAAATACGAAGACGGTTATTGGTTGGTGTGGAGAACTTTTGAGTGATTGCTCGAGCTAATAGCATCATGGCAGTTGTAAGCTTGTCCTCTTGAGAATCCCCTTGTAACTCCCTTTGATATTCATCTTCATAGTCAACAACTAACGAAGGATGTGTGACATAGTATGGTTGCTTGAAGATGAATATCAAGGGTGTGCGAGAGTACAAGGGCGAAACTCAAGAGGACAAGATGTTATGTGGGGGGGTGGGGGGGCGGGGGGGGGGGGGGGGGGGGGGGGGTCGGGGGGGGTATAGCACGCAAAAGTTCTTCACACCTACCAATAATCGTCTTCGTACCTCATCAAACACAAGGAATCAAGCTGTGATTCAGGATGGTCGGGTTGACATACAAACCAAGAATGAAGGTTATGAACTGAGCAATGGTAGAATAAAATCAGGGAGAACAAAGCAAGAATCAAGCGTTTAATGTAGCGAAATGGAAATGATGACAACAAGCGATTATTCAGTCGTGTCCACAAATCTGCGTGTCAACTCCGGAAAGGAACAATGTTCAGTGTCTTTAACTAGTAATGTGAATAGGGGCCACTTATGTCTCGTGGATTGAGCGAAAAACCAAGAGTTCATGATGCAAAGTATCTCAAGAAACGAATGATTCAGATCTAGTCGAATAGAGCCCCCCCATGAAGGCGCAGGACGCAACAAGCAAGGAGAGTTCCATGAACTAAGTCAACTTCGGGAAAGGCAAATGTTCAGTGTTATAACTATAATGAAAAAGGCCACTATGCTCGTGATTTTCAGAAACCAAGAGTTCGTGATGCGAAGTATTTTAGAGAACAAATGTTGTTAGCTATGAAAGATGAAGCCGTAAGCAACCTCAACAATGAAGAAAATGATTTCATGCTTGACACTTCATATGGTGAAGAAACTATGGAAGAGTTAACTGCTGCAGTCATGTTGATGGCTCGAATTCAACCAACTGATGGTAATGCTGAGACTGTGCTATCATATGATGCACAGGTTGTCAGTGAGGTAAATGCTTTATCCAAGGTTCATGAACAAATGCGTCATGAGGCACATAAAACTATTATTCAAACATCTGATGATGATCAAATTGATTTTAATATCATATTTGATGATCCATATGTAGAAAATAATGGTGGCACGTCTAACCATGATTCAAATGATCATGATGAATATCATAAAATTCAAATGCTAACATATGATGTTCAAAGAGAAGCTAAAAATAAAAAACGATTAAACAATGAGCTTAAAAAGCAAAAGATGTTGCTACAAAAGGAGCTTGAGATGTGTAAGGATCAGGTCAAAATGTTTGATCAAAAACACTTCAATGTTCAAAATATAAAGAAACATGTGAAGAGTTGGAACGTGAATTACGGAATGATAAGAACACCATTGAGAGAATTTTGAAAGAAAAAGAGAACATTCAAAGAGATTTTTTCAAAATTGAAAATGAAAAGATAATAATTCAACATGAAACTTAGTTAGCTAAAAAGGCTTTTAAAGAACAAAAAAATCGGTATCTTGAAGATATTTGTGATCTCGAAGAAAAACTGAGTTTTTATGATCGAATTGTTTATAAAATGGGTCAATCAATTCAAACATTTCACATGCTTGGAAAGAAACCAAATAAAGTTTATGATCCTTTTCTTAAAGCTGGGTTGGGTTACAAAAATCCCGAACGTCTCAAGAAGGCCATTGCAGCACAACAAAAAATGTATGATGGTGAAAAGCTTCACAGTACTAAATTAGTAATTGATTCACCTGATTCAGAGGAAACTTTAGAAGATGTGGAAGAAAGTCGATTGAAAATGAGAAACAAAATGGCTCAAATTAATTATGCAAAATTAAATGCGCTTTATGAAACATTTGTACCTCAACAAGGCCTTTCTATGGAACAAACATATTTTTCAATTCCTTCTACTTCTACTAATGGTTTTGAGTCAAAAGCAGTCACATCGGATTTACCAATTCCAAAAATGCCTAAAGAGAGTAAATTGTTAAAAATGTTTAACACACTGGGTATGGCAATTAATGGTTTACGAACAAGGATTGATAATACTCTTTTAGAAGACCGACAACGAAGATGGATGTCTGATAGTCAAAATTCTTTAAGAGAGTTTTATAAAACTGATGTAATTCCGATGTCTGCTTCTTTATCAAAGAATTTGAAAGAACTTAAAGAAGAACTCATTGAAGAAATATAGAAAATGTTAAATATTTTTGAATCAATAGAACAAAAACTTAACGAAAAATCCTCAATAAAAAATTTTCTTCAAAATGAAATCGATCGACTTTTGGAAGTATCTTTGACAAGTGACTCCAAAGATATCCAAGTCAATTTACTCAAGAGAATCAAAATTCTTAAAAATGATTTTACGTGATCACAAGCTCAAAGTATTGACTTTGAACTAAAGTTACAACATCAATAAGAGAAAATGGCTTGTGATGTCTCTTGGAAGTCAAAGTTGTAAACATTGAATGATGAGAACGTGTTGCTCAAAACTCAAGTTGAATCTGTTGTTCAAAAAATAGAAATATTAAACTTGAATTTTAAAAGCTTTTTAATTCCATAAAAGCAACACGGACTCAACATCAAAAAGAAGTTGATAAAAAATTAAACATGTCAATCAAAAGACATATGCTTATGTTGATGTGCGTGCTCAAAATCAAGATCTTTTTATGACGATTTCTGAGCTTAAGGATAAGCTTAAGACAATTGAAAAAGGGAAGCATGTGAACACTAAGTTTGACAAATCCGAGACCTTAGGAAAACTTCTTTGTGTAACACCATTGCCTAAAAAAATAGCAATTAAGCCTAAGAAAGTGTCAAATTCTAAGGTCAATACACATAGGTCAAAACCAGTCACTTCACATCCTACTCTCACAAACGAGCAAGGTCAAACACATAATGAGAGTGTACTTGCAAGAGGAAGCATAAAAACAGAGACACAAACACCAGAGTCTAAAACTAACATAAATGTTTCTAATTCCACAGGTGTAGAAAGTTCTAATATTGTTAGAAGACAAAAGTCTAAGGACACCAAATCGAAGAATAGAGTCTTGAAGAACACTAATGCTAAGAGTTCAACGGCACATGTTCGGAAAATGTCACGTGGTGTTAGTATAGATTCTAATAAGTGTGAAACAATGAATTCGAGCATTATGTCCATGCCACCAAAGTTGAATTAATATAACACCTCCCATTTTTTACAATATAGCACGTTGCGGAAGATAAATCTAGGGTATTACTTCATTGGATACAGCAATAAATAATCATAGAAAAACAACTTTAAAATGAGACTTGCTGTAAAAATTTAGTTATTCATTCATTATAATCACACCAAAAATGTTTTTTTTGTTGGGGGGGGTGAGGATTGGGGGGGGGGGGGGGGGGGGGGGGGGTGGGGGGGGGGGGGGGGGGGTGGGGTGGGGGGGGTGGGGAGGGGGGGTGGTGGTGGGGTGGGGGGGGTGTGGGGGGGTGTTTGGGGGGTGGGGGGGTGGTGGGGGGGGTGGGTTGTGGGGCGGGGTGGGGGTTGGGGTGGGGTGGGGTGGGTTGGGGGTGGGGGGGGTGGGGAGGGGGGGGTTGGGGGGGTAAAGGTGGGGGGGGGGGGGGTTTTTATTTTAGAGGGGTGGTGTTGTGGGGGTTGGAGGTTATAAAGTTATAATAAATTTGGTATGAAAAACCAGCATCGTCTCTTTTTAAGTGTGTTATTCATAGAGGAATTATATTGCTTGTATCAATACCACAAAGAACAATATACGAAGTAATACAAAACCCAAGATTATTCTTTCCCGCTGCGATATTGACCAACTGGGGTGAGAACAATCTATAATACCCTTATATGTTAATAGCCCTGGCACAACAAAGTGTCGCCAAACAATGATATCACACTTATTTAGAATCTATACTAACACCACGTGACATTTTCGACATGTGCCGTTGAACTCTTAGCCATTAGTGGTTCTTCAAGACACTATTCCTCGATTTATGGAGTCCCCTTATACTTTTAGTCACTAAACCATATTATGAATCTTTCTACACCTGATGGAATAGAAAACATTTATATGTAGTTTAAGACCTGTGTTTGTGACTCTGTTTTTGTGATTCTATACATTCCTCTTGCAAGTACATTCTCATTATGTGTTTGACCTTGCTTGTTTGTGAGAGTAGGATGTGAAGTAACTGGTTTTGACCTATGTGCATTGACTTTAGAATCTAACACTTTCTTAGCCTTAATTGCTATTTTTTTAGGCAATGGTGTTACACAAAGAAGTTTTCCTAAGGTCTCGGATTTGTCAAACTTAGTGTTCACATGATTCCCTTTTTTAATTATCCTAAGCTTATCCTTAAGCTCATAAATTATCATCAAAAGATCTTGATTTTGAGCACGCACATCAGCATAAGCAACTTTTCATCAATTTCTTTTTGATGTTAAGTCCGTGTTGATTTCATGGAATTAAAAAGCTTTTGAAATTCAAGTTCAATATTTTCTATTTTTTGAACAACAGATTTAACTTGAGTTTTGAGCAACACGTTCTCATCATTCAATGTTTACAACTTTGACTTCCAAGAGACATCACAAGCCATTTTCTCTTATTGATGTTGTAACTTTAGTTCAGAATCAATACTTTGAGCTTGTGATCGCGTAAAATCATTTTCAAGAATTTTGATTCTCTTGAGTAAATTGACTTGGATATCTTTGGAGTCACTTGTCAAAGATACTTCCAAAAGTCGATCGATCTCATTTTGAAGAAAATTTTCTGTTGAGGATTTTTCGTCAAGTTTCTGTTCCATTGATTCAAAAATATTTAACATTTCCTGTATTTCTTCAATGAGTTCTTCTTTAAGTTCTTTCAAATTCTTTGATAAAGAAGCAGACATCGGAATTACATCAGTTTTATAAAACTCTCTTAAAGAATTTTGACTATCAGACATCCATCTTCGTTGTCGGTCTTCTAAAAGAGTAATATCAATCCTTGTTCGTAAACCATTAATTGCCACACCCAGTGTGTCAAACATTTTTAACAATTTACTCTCTTTAGGCATTTTTGGAATTGGTAAATCCGATGTGACTGCTTTTGACTCAGAACCATTAGTAGAAGTAGAAGGAATTGAAAAATATGTTTGTTCCATAGAAAAGTCTTGTTGAGGTACAAATGTTTCATAAAGCGCATTTAATTTTGCATAGTTAATTTGAACCATTTTGTTTCTCATTTTCAATCGACTTTCTTCCGCATCTTCTAAAGTTTCCTCTGAATCAGGTGAATCAATTACTAATTTAGTACTATGAAGCTTTTCACCATCATACATTTTTGGTTGTGCTGCAATGGCCTTCTTGAGACGTTCGGGATTCTTGTAACCCAACCCAGCTTTAAGAAAAGGATCATAAACTTTATTTGGTGTCTTTCCAAGCATGTGAATTGTTTGAATTGATTGACCCATTTTATAAACAATTCGATCATGAGAACTCAGTTTTTCTTCGAGATCACAAATATCTTCAAGATACCGATTTTCTCGTTCTTTAAAAGCCTTTTTAGCTAACTGAGTTTCATGTTGAATTATTATCTTTTCATTTTCAATTTTGAAAAAATCACTTTGAATGTTATCTTTTTCTTTCAAAATTCTCTCAATGGTGTTCTTATCATTCCGTAATTCACGTTCCAACTCTTCACATGTTTCTTTATATTTTGAACATTGAAGTGTTTTTTACTCAAACATTTTGACCCGATCCTTACACGTCTCAAGCTCCTTTTGTAGCAACATCTTTTGCTTTTTAAGCTCATTGTTTAATCGTTTTTGATTTTCAGCTTCTCTTTGAACATCATATGCTAGCATTTGAATTTTATGATATTCGTCATGATCATTTGAATCATGGTCAGACGTGCCACCATTATTTTCCACATATGGATCATCAAATATGATATTAGAATCAATTTGATCATCATCAGATGTTTGAATAATAGTTTTACGTTTCTCATGACGCATTTGTTCATGAACCTTGGATGAAGCATTTACCTCACTGACAGCCTTTGCATCATATGATGGCACAGTCTCAGCATTACCATCAGCTGGTTGAATTCGAGCCATCAACATAACTGCATCAGTTAACTCTTCCATAGTTTCTTCACCATATGAAGTGTCAAGCCTGAAATCATTTTCTTCATTGTTGAGGTTAGTTCTGGCTTCATCTTTCATAGCTAACAACATTCGTTCTCTAAAATACTTCTTGGTTTCTGAAAATCACGAGCATAGTGGCATTTTTCATTACATTTATAACATTAAACATTTACCTTTCCCGAAGTTGCTTCAGTTCATGGAACACGCTGAATAATCTGACTGTTGTCATCATTTTCATTTCGTGCATTAAACGCTTGATTCCTGCTTTATCTCCCTGCATTCTTATTACCATTGCCACCATAACCTGCATTCTTGGTTTGTATATCAACTCGACCATCCTGCATGTTCTAGCATCCAAAGCAAAGAAAGCTGCCAAGAATCATGATCCATTAGCCCTTATTGCTCATTCCAATGCTTCTTCATCACAATCTCATGCAAATTCTTCTTATTCACCACAACCATACTATGTCACACATCCTTCATCAGTTGTTGACTATGAAGATGAATATCAAAGGGAGTTACAAGGGGATTCTCAAGAGGACAAGCTTACAACTGCCATGATGCTATTAGCTCGAGCAATCACTCAAAAGTTCTTCACACCTACCAATAATCGTCTTCGTATTTCATCGAATTGTACTAAGGAATCATACAACATATCATAAGAAACTGTCTCCCTAGTTTGATTATGACGAACCATGGTGACATATTTGCTCCATTCGGGTTGTAAACAATTGAGAAACTTGGAGTTGATTGTCACGGAAATAGCACGAACATTATTATGATCCATAATATTCACAAGCGTTATCAATCTTTCATACACGGATTCTAACGATTCTCCTTCGTTTGCTGTAAAACTCATCCATAAGACATGACTGTCTTACATGGCTAGTAACATAAGAACCAAAAAATCAGCCTCTTAATTTGTTCCCACATTTCCTTAGCGTTTTTACATGCATCCACTGAATTGTATATATCATTTCGTATTGTTTGAAGAAGATAATTCATGACTTTTACATCAGCAATTTATTGCTTTTTGTTACCCTCAGTCATTTTGGACAATGGTTCAAGTATTTGTTTTACAGTACCATTTATGTTCACAGCACCGTCTGGATTAGGAATCATTGGCCTCACATAAGGTCCATTTTGAATTGAGTTCCATATTCGTTCCCCTTCTTCAAGTTTATTATCCAAAAACCTTTTGAATCTACTTTCCTATGAAATATAATTCCCTCTTTCAAGCATTGGAGGTCTTTCATTAGCTCCCGAATCTACTAAAATTTGTTGATTGGAATTGTTTAAAGTAGAAATGTTGTATCAAATGATTACAATGCAAACTTGGATCGTTTTTGAGATAAAGTCTTGTAATCGTGAATTTAACGAGCAATAACAACCTTGTCTTGTATTACAATGAAGTAACTTTGAAGAAACGAAACCTTGATTTGTTACAAAAGTCTAAGTAACACTTAAGCCTTGTTACGAAAGCTCAGTTATCCAAAATTAGAAGATACGAAACCTCTTAATCTGTGTTACGAAACCGAAAGTATGAGATACGAAACCTATGAAAAAGTGTTACAAAACCCACCAACTGTGTTACGAAACCTCTGAAACTGTATTATGAAACCCAGTGACTGTGTTACGAAACCTTTGAAACAGTTTACGAAACCCCAAAACTGTGTTACAAAACCTTTTCCAGTGAGAAACGAAACCTTTCAACTATGAATACAATGTTACGAAACCTTTGTTACGAAACCAAGTCTTACCAAACCCCAACTGTAATACGAAACCATATTTACGAAACCCTCAGTTAAGAAAATATGTTACGAAACCTTCCTTACGAAACCTGTGATACGTAAGCTTGAAGTACGAAACCAAAACCAAGTTTTTGATATGAAACCTCTTGTTTACAAAACCACAATTCTATGAAAGCTTCCACTGTTTATGAAACCAAACGGTTACCGAAAGCTTCAATTTACGAAACCTCCTTTCGTAGATTCCAAATAATCTCTACTTTCGTAAAATACAAGAAATCCCTTACTTTCGTAAGTTTTAGCTACGAAACCTAGTAAAAATCTATCAATCTGATTTTAAGCATTTTAAAGTGATAATATCAATGTTATCTGATAAAATTCTTCGTTACGAAAGCTAGTGTACTGTTTACGAAAGCTTAACTACGTTACAAAAGCTAAGAAATCACTTGCACATGACAGTTACAAAACCAAAACTACAATACAAAAGCTCAAAACTGAAATACGAAAGCACTTTTCCCTCCTAAAAACAGTTACCAAAACCTATTTCTTGCTTACGAAAGTTATCAAACCTATATTTTTTGATTAAATTCAATCTAAAACACATATTTTTCATAATTTAGATATTAAACCTATAATTTGATGATTACGAAAGCTATGATTATGCATTTTAAGATCAAAAACTCATTAAATCATAAATCTAACTCATACGAAACCTACTGATTATCGATACGAAAGCTTGTAGATCGAAATTTCACACGGTTAAGCTCGTTTTGATTCACGAAACACACGCTAGATCTTTCTCGGCGATAGATACCACTTGTTATATGTCATATTTGTATAGTAGTGATTATACGAAAGCTAATAAAAATAGAGGAGATGAACTAGAGAGTATTTTCATTATTTTTTAAATTTTCATTTCAAAAGGAAAAATAGAAATGAGAGGGAGAAGTAAATTATAACAAATGTAAAGTCTTGTATAAATACCCCTCTTAGATGGGTATTTATACTTATTGCTTATCATATTCTATTTTCCTAACTTTAGTCAAACCTCTGTCAACATTACTTAACTTTGACCAAGATAGACTTTATTACATTATAATTACTAATAAAACTATAAAACTAACCAGGTAATTAAACAACCTTCTATTCAAATCTCAAATAATCAACCCCACAACCCACAAAAGCGACTTTATCAGTAAACCCAGAAAAAAAATCTTCAAGTTAGATCGCTATTTGATCTTTTTATCCTCGATTACAATTCAAAATCATCAAAACTAGAATTGGTTGTGTCACAGTTTAGATCGCTGGAAAACACCAGCCGTCATTCATGTTGATATTGCGTTTGATTGATATTGCATATGATGTTCCCTATCGTTCAGGTTATTTATTCTACTACTCTTATATTTCGTTAATCAGGGTAATCTAATTGATTGAGTCATTGACGTTCATGTTCATGGAGCAAATAGGTATTATTAAGTTCCTTTGCATTTTTAACAATTGAATGCAAATATAACATATCTTCATTTTTATTAATGTTAATAGACTTATTGTAATTAGCTTTAGTTCATACTTAGATACTTAGGTTTACGGATTGAACTAGGGATTAAACTAAAGGGGTGTTTGTTTAGCTTATTTTTGCCTTATGAGCTTATCTCTTTTCGGCTTGTATTTCACAAGGTGGCTTATTTTAGAAACTTAGGTGCCTTAACTAAGCTTTATATCATAATAAGCATATATATACCCATAAGTTTCAAAAGGGGATTGCATATCCAAATGGTTTGCTATACCAAACCATTTTTATAATTATTTGTGCGTCTTGAGGCTAGGTCCATGGGGAATGGTTAGTCCGCACCCAAAAGGGGGTTCCCTGCCAAGCCTTTAAGATGGGTGACATTGTTGGAACGAGGTTATCTCAGTTATATATGTATTTGTGTTCTTTTGTTTTAAAGTTTTATATTTGAAAGATCTAAAATATTTGTTTAAGCTTTATTAATTTGAGAATGTGGATTTGTGTGACTAATGTCGTATGTTCAGAATTTCATGCAGCGGGTGATATAACGACAAAAACTAACTGCATTTTTCCATTTCATGTGTGCATATTTCTTTTTATGCAATGGCTTGGGAAGTGGTGATGTTTGTCATAGTGGTTTGCAAGAAAGAAGTTTTGAGGGTTGTGTAAATAGTCGTCGCTTCCATATTGGCTCTGTAGGATTAAGTTGCATTGAAGTTCAAGGTCTGTTGTATTTTGCGTCTTTATTTTCGTATACGTTATGTTTGGTTAGTTGTATATTAAAGTAATTGATTTTTATTACCGAATGTGACTACCTTTATGAATTTCTTTGTTTACAGAGGTTGCACGACATCAATATTTGACCAAACTTGTGCTATTTGAGAACCGACTTTTGACAAAAAGCGTTTTCGATGACGGGGTCATATGCATAGATTTTTTTTATGAAGGATCTAGAAAATAAGTAAAGCTTTGACGGGGTTGTATTTTGCGTCTTTATTTTCGTATACGTAATGTTTGGTTTGTTGTATATTAAAGTAATTGATTTTTATTACCAAACGTGACTGCCTTTATGAATTTATTTGATACAGATGGTTGCTCAACATCAGCTATTGACCAAAACTTGGTATTTGAGAACCGACTTTTAACAAAAAGCGTTTTCGATGACGGGGTCGTATGCATAGAGTTTCTTGTGAAGGATCTAGAAAGTAAGTAAAGCTTTGATACATCGATTTTGCGAAGGTATACCATTATCGCTACTTTCAAAAGTGTCGACTGTTTTTGAATGGCCCAATAAAATAACTTATCAACTTGAATTTTGAGAGGATAGGTTACCCAATTAAATGGCTAATGCTACTAGCACAAGTGGTAAAGATTAGAAAATAACATCTGAAGATAACATAGGAAAAACTAAATATCCATAATCCAATAATTCGTTTAAGGAAACACTGATAATCACAATACACTAGAAGGTCGTTAAACTTAATTTTTAAGCCAAACACAAACAAGAAAAAATCCTAACCATATCAAGCTGTGGAAGGTGCAGCTGTTACAGCTCTCTCATCAGTTTTCCACCGTGTCCTATGTATAGATAAGAGATCAGGATAATAAGCTTTTCGATATATGTATAAGCAGAATTGGCTTTTGATTCTGATTACATGACTATATAGGTCAAATAATCCGGTTTGAATTTCATAGCAGGCTAAACATAGTTTTCTTTGAGCTGAAAATACATACGATGTGGAACCCACTTAACAGTTACCCATAACCCATTTTTGTACCTACTAGAAAACGTATAGAGCCACACAATGACTTGCCTCACGTAATTGTACCCACTGAATAAGTTACCATATTTTTTTCGATGAAAGGGAGAACCAAATTGTGTTGGTTATAAGGCGGTGCCGGAAGATTATTTTTCTTTATGGTAGATTTGTGTTTGATTGCAATTAACTCGAAGAGTCAAAAAGGTATGTATTTTGATTATAATTATATCTTAGGCTTGAAGATATTGCACGTAATTGTTTACTGCTTGCAAATCATGTGGTGTTTTCCATTAGAATTAGCTATGTGATTATGAAAAGTAAAACTGAATTTTATTTATATTTTATAGTTGTTAAAGATAGAAGATTGTAAAGTAGATGACGATGTTGATGGAAATTATAAGAATCATGAGATGGGTTTTGGGAAATGGCAATTTTGTACCAATCAAGAGCTAAGGTCAGTTTTGTAATTCGATGCATACCTGTTTTTAAATCTTTTTGTATTAATTAGCTATGTGATTATAAAAAGTAAAACTGAATTTTATTTATATTTTATAGTTATAGATAGAAGATTGTAAAGTAGATGACGATGTTGATGGTAATTATAAGAATCATGAGATGGGTTTCGGAAACTGGCAATGTTGTACCAATCAAGAGCTAAGGTCAGTTTTGTAATTCGATGTATACATGTTTTTAAATCTTTTTGTATTAACCATCACCTTCACAAGAAACGTTGGTAAAATATGATGTTTTTATAACGATGTGGTTTGGGGTTGCACCAGAGCACAAGACCCATTTTTTGGAATGTTATTACATGTAGTCTAATGATCCAAAAGTTTGATTTATTTTGTTTCTTTCTGATATATCAAGTTTCTGTAATTTTTCAGTAATATATATGGAATTGTGTCTGAAACTGTGTCTGAAATTATGAGTTTGGTTGCTGCAATTGTGTTTGAAACACGTGGGTTTTGGTGCTGAAACAAGGGCTGAAATAGGTGCGTTAGTGCTGAAATAAGGGCTGAAACGGGTGCGTTTGGGTATTGAAATGGGTGGGATCGAGGCGCTGAAATGAGGGTTGAAATGGCTAGCTTTGGGGGTGCTGAAAAGAGGTCTGCAGTGGGTAGGTTTTGGGTACTGAAATAGACAGGTTATAGCCTTTGATCTTGCTGCCCATATGGTAAAGGTTAGTTACTTTGACTTTATGTTATGTAATCAAAACCTATATTAAATCCGTTTTAATCATTTTGTAAACAACTATCTTTTAGTTATGAGACTAACAGGGTTTATTACACATGTATTAAACTGTCAAATTATACCAGCATGGCCACATTTATTAGGACAAGAAATTTATAAGTAACTGGAAAATACATTAACAATAAAGAGATGAGAATTTAGGACAGTGTGCGGCAAGACAGTTGGTATATCAAGTATTATAACTGATTCGTATAGCATGCATCTCTTCTACAACAAAAACATAAAACACCAACCAAAAAACAACAATGCAACCAAAACAAAAATATAACAACCACGAAAACCACAAGCAAAAAAACCCGAATAACAACAACATCAAATACACACACAATTCAGGGAGGGCGAACGGAGGAGGGGATGACCCTTGACCTGCGCTGACCCTCAAAGCCATGCAAACCGCCCGCCACCGAAACCCCCCAACACACCACCGCCCCCCCCCCCACCCCCCCCACTGAACTAATCCACATAAAGAGTGTCCTGGTGCCCCACTACGCCCAACACTACCCAAAAACCACAGGAGCAAGCACTCCCTGATAAAAAATAATAACATCAACATTCAACAAAACCATCAACAACCCACAAACATCCATCATGAGTTATTCATTATTATTTTTAATATTATTTATATTCCCAAAATGTGCCACATAAGCATTTCAAAATTACACATTAAACGATACAAAACCAATGTAAAAGTAAAACAACCTTTATTAATCATAACTAAAAGATATTGTTTACAAAATGATTAAAAAAACCAAAACGGATTTAAAAAAATAAAAAATCATAGGTTTTTGAATAGAAAAAAAAGCATCCTCAATATCAAAAGTAAAGTGGTTGGGAGAAGACATCGTTCTATTAACAACCTAGTTTGTAAATAACATAAGTTATTTATGTAATAGTATAATAGATATGTATATTTACATACTTGTTCCGGAATGTAGTGGCACGGAGGACTTTGATGGCTGAAAAATGAAATGTGGTTATAGTTAAGGTTTTGACCTTGTTCTCTATAACCATGGCGCTGATACCAATCTGTAACACCCCCATTTTTACAATATAGCAGCGGAAGATAATCTGGGGTATTACTTCATGGATACAACAATCATAATCATAGAAAACAACTTTAAAAGAGACGTTGTTGGAAAAATTTAGTTATCATTCATTATAATCAGAGTTTTTACAAAATGCAGGTCCCAAAATCTAAAATATCAAGTTTGAATGATAACAGTTCAGCCACCTTCGAGTCCATGCCACTCCGTACCGCAACTTGCTCAATTACCTGAGATAAACATGCTAGAAAGGGTCAACACAAAGGTTGAGTGAAATTCATAGGTTTGATAAGCAGTTTGAATACAAGTTATAGTGTGATAATCGTATAAACACAATTATTATGAAAATGATATTGTTATTGTACACCCATTATTAATAATAATTGCAACGAATACAATTATCATAGTAACAGTGTATTATCCCGTTATTGCCCTGTTTGGTCTTGTCTTGTCTGGTCTAGTCTGGTCTCATGGCACACAAACTGACTAGTGAATATATATACCCAAAAATGATGTGATATATATATTTATATACCCAAAATGATGTGATATATAATAGCCCTATGTAATTCAAATATAGTGTGTTTGGTTACCTATCCGGCTAACACAAACAGGATTCGTCAATCCCGATAGATCTATCCACAATATTTGCGTTCACCCGAAAGTGATTAATGGTCCATGATAATGAGGGACTTTTGGCATAATGTAACTTAGACAGTAGCTGTAATAGTGTATCAGGATAGCATATAACTTGTAAAAACACTTGTATTCTTGGGTTAAGCATGTATAAGTCTTTGAAAAGTAATCACATTGTTATAAGATAAACGAGTATGTAAAAGAGTTTGTAACAAGCATGTATCCCCCTCGCGGGTTTATAAAACATGTAAAATAAGTAAAGGCGAGGTTATGAACTTCACCTGATAGGTAGATGTAATAAATATTCTGAAATGAAAGCTGACGACCTTATCACAATCTTAATCAGGGAATGTTGATATAATGAAATGATAGTAAACAGCCACGTCATGCAACCTGAGTAAATATGTTGAGTCTTAGGAAGATTGTACTCTAGAACTTTAGTTTTAAGAGTTATGAGTTTGATTGAAGAGTTTGGAATTATTGTATCACCGTTCGGGCCATCATAATTCAGAAGTCATTCAGTAAACGTTTGAGGAGTCAGGGCACTTTAAATCGTAAACCCAACAAACTCATTCAGAACGTAATACCAAGATGAAACCTCTTAATATGAAGCTCCCTAGTATTGTGGTACAATATAGCTTCCGGATGATCAGTTTTAAGCGTTTTATTCAATATCTGGAAATGTTAAGCACGAGAAGCGTTAATTAATGTTATGTCAGATAATGTTTTGGATATGATTTTATACTTTTTCAAAATGTTACATTTTAGACCCTAGGGTTGGGGATGTAGAGAGGCTAGGGGATGAGTAATGAAGGCTAGAATGCAAGGTGGAGGTGGTTCTAGACATTTTAGGGGTGTTTGGTTTGATTTATACATGGCTGTTTTTGGACAGCCAACATCAGTCTCGGTAAAATGGTTTCCATTTACAAACCGTAATTCCGTTGAAGCTCAAACCACCGAGCACTATTAGATATTTGAGTCCTCTACAATGTTTAGTTTTACATATTTGAGGGTTACTATAGAAAAATTTAGAGATAATAGCCATTTACTACATGTGTGCAGAATCTGCGTACCTTTGCCATTTCGGCTGTAACTAATTCATCCGACGTCGAATCGGGTTGATATTTATCAGATCCTATGTTTTATAGACTAATCCGATTCTGAACTAGGGCCTAGTTTTAGGTTTTAGGGTTAAAACTAGTTTAGGGTTTTCTGGGTTTAATTCTTGAATATTGTTATTGAAATAATGAAATAATGATAAAAAAAGATTGC
>BQNB010150671.1:0-16003 GCA_026074375.1 Tanacetum coccineum
TCATAGAGCATATCTGAAGAGTGTCTCATTGCATCAAAGATTCCCAAGGAATAGCTACTCAAAGAAACATAGGGTGCACAAAGAGCATGTATCCAAACAAGAGAGGAAGTTTGCAAAAGGAGAATCAACAGTTCAAAGAGATCCTCTGTTTGATGTAATGCCTGAAGATAATATTGATCACATGGAAACAGAAAATGCTCAAAGTGAAGGGAGGACTAGAGAAAATGTGGATGAAGACAAGGAGTTTGATGAAGATAGACTTAGTACTGAAGATAAAGTTAGTACTGACAAGGAAGTAGTTAGTACCGTCTTTGAAAAAGTTAGTACCGACTTTGAGAAAGTTCGTACTGACAGACCAATAGTTAGTATTGATGGATCCAAAGTTAGTATTGATGAACAAGTTGAAGGTACTGAAGAGATCTTTGAAGGTACTGAAGAGCAAAGAGAAGGTACTGAAGAGAAACTTAGTACTGATGAGCAAATAAAAAGTACTAAAGATCAAGCTAAGGAAGAAATTACTACAACAGCCTCTCAAACATCTACTCAAACACCCACTTCAATGATATTTGGTGATGATGAAACAATTGCTACACTTCTCATCAACATGAGTAAAGCCAAAGCTGCTTCTAAAGAAAAAGAGAAAGGTGTAGAGTTGAAGGATGTTGAAGAAATTAATAGACCTAGGCCTACTTCTACAAGATCACTTCTCACATTAAAGCCTCTTCCAAAGATTGATCCTAAAGACAAAGGGAAGAAGAAGATTGAAGAGGAGGATGAATCTGAAAGTGAAGATGATGATATTCCTCAAGCTGTGAAGAAATTCAAACAGCTTGAGAGTGATGAAGAAATGGCTAGGAAAATTCAAGAAGAATGGGCTGAAGAAGAAGTAAGAAACAAGATTGCTGAAGAAAAAGCAACAAATGAAGCTCTCATTAAAAACTTTGATGATATAAAGGCAAGAATTGAGGCAGACAGAATTCTTGCTGAGAAGCTTCAAGAGCAAGAAAGAGAGCAGTTCACAATAGAAGAAAGAGCAAAGTTCCTTCATGATACAATTGCTGCTCAGAGAAAATTCCTTGCTAGACAAAGATCAGAGGCCATCAGAAACAGACCTCCAACCAAGAATCAATTAAGAAATCAGATGATGACCTACTTAAAGCATGTGGGGAACTTCAAACATTCTGAGTTGAAGAGTAAGAAGTTTGAAGACATACAAGCAATGTATGAAAAGATAAAAAGGTCAGATGAAGATTTCATTGCTATTGGGTCTGTTGAAGATGATAGACTGATCAAAAGAATGAATAAGAAAGATTCCTCCAAAGGAGAAGAGATCAAGCAGGAATCTAAAGAAGAAGTCAAGGAAGAGGATAAAGGAGAAGAGAATACAAGAAAGAGAAAGCACGGTACAAGGAAAAAGATGAAGTCAAGAAAAAGAAGATTCAAACAAGATACTTCTCAAGATGACCCATCTGACATTGAGAAAGAGAATGATGAGCTGAGATTGTGCTTGACAATAGCTCCAGATGAGGACAAGGAAGTAGATTATGAAATACTTGACAAGAAGTATCCAATCATTGACTGGAAGACTGAGAATCTTGGCACTAAACCACAGTTTGATGAATCTAAAAGATCAGAAGAGATTAATATGAATGTGGTAACAAGAAGTAATGGTCAAAAGAGATGCTTCAGCACATTGATAAGAGTGCTTTCAGTGTTTGACAGAGAAGACTTAGATGCTAGGTTAATATATAACTTGTGATGGACCATATATCAAGATAAGACTCCTGAAGGATTTGATAAAGTTTATCTCTTTGGGGTGAGATTTGATAGTGAATTCAATCCAGATGACCAAAGAGTTATTTGAACTCACAGCATGAATGTGAAAGTATTCAGTTGAAGCTGCATAGTTCCTCAGGGGTACACACTTTGATGACTGAAGAAGTTTAAGTCGTACACATGCTAATAGAGAAGAATATCCTTAAAGAAAGGAAATAGTGTGCAAATGCTAAAGCTAAAATTGGAATCTGAAAGAAGAAAGTACTATGCATTGAATTAATACGATTTATCAAGAAGTCCTTGCTGATTTTAAGAAATCTAAAGAATAACACTAAGAAAGTGAAAAGGATTTGAGGTGTTGGCTATACCACCACACAACCAAATGGTTATTACTTTTCACCATGCTTAACAAGCATAAGCTTTGGCTAGTCCAAGATCCAAACAGTTCTTTAAAGACTACACAAATCTGTTGATAGCGCTAGTTTGCTAAAAACATATGGTTTAACAATGCACCATGTTATGACAATGAAGCATTGCTCGTCCCCAACTCAAACTGTAATTTGGGTAAAGGACAAATCAAATCCATTGATGGGTTGACATGTCTACCAAAAACAGTATGTAATTAACTCACCATATTCTTAAAATTAAGAGTATATCTATCCCAGAGCAAATGGCTACTGGGTAAAGAACATCAAATCCATTAATGCTGGTAGTTTGCCAAAAACTACAAAGCAACTTAGTTGGATTGTAGTACAAAGATGTTGCTGAGTAGCGAATAAGATGTTGCATAAACTCTGAATAGACAAGGTTGCTGCTAAAGTAAGGAAGAAATGAACAAGATTAAAAAATGATCAAGAATGTGTTGATTACATCTCTGTTCGTTAAAAGAACATTAACGAACATCAAGTTCGTTTAAAGGATTGAAGAAACTATGAAGTATAAAATAGTTGTTTTACCATTCATGGTTATTAAGGGAGGATTGATAGAGGCATTAATGTTTCTATAAACTCATACCGCACAGTACAAATAGTTAGTAATGAACAGTTAACTTAGTACCGACAGTACAAAATTATTAAGACTCTGTTAGTTAGTAGTAACGGTTATAAAAGTTTAGTTAAGTACCGTTTAGAAGATATTTTAAAAGATATTTATGAGATAAATATTATAAAGAAATGTAAGCCTTTTAGGGTTGTCCTTGTCATATAAAAGGAACCCTAGGCATAGTTAGACATATATAGTTCTACACAAGCTTAGCAGAACATACAATATCATAGTTAGCAATCTGTAATCCTCAAGAACACTTTAATAAAGTTGTTATTCAGTTATTCATTGTTCTACTTAGTACCTGTGTTAAGATTCCGCATTAACACATAGTATTTATAGTCATTGTTTCTACATAGTCGTGTGTATTTATACATCTTGGCTATCATCCTTTATAGGCTGCAAAGATCCTTTGAGATTAAATAGGACCTTCAGCCTTCGATCATCCATCATCCTCTCATCACATAAATGATGATAATAATGAGAATAACAAACGTACTTCCCGTGCTAGCACTCCTTCCCCCACTCATTTTGTCATATCATTGTCAAATGATATCACTCAATTTTCAAACCATCCAAATGATGACCTACCAAACAAACCCTCTTCACTCGCAGAACTAAAATTCTAAACTATCAAGTCCAAATGCGAGATGAGCATATGAGTGGGTTAAGGTAAATCGGGAAGGCATTCAGAAATTATGGAAGGGAAAGAAGAAGTGAGCAATTTGAAGATTGCTAATGAAGAATATACAACCTATTTAATCTCACAATCAAATAACAAAGAACTAGAGAGAGAAAGTGGAAGGATGAACACTTTTTGAGAGAGAAAGGAAGAGAGAATATTAGATTAGATGAAATAAGAAAATGAACAACCAAAACCCTCTCTAAGAAATGAAGAGGGTACTTATACCATCTATGTGGCCGGCCATGGGCCTTATGTGGGCTTTCCATGGGCCTAGGGCCTTTATACCTTACTAAGGTTCCAAAAACTATGTTAGACCTACGAGCTACGTATTTCAGCTATGGCTGAGTCTTTTCTCTATTCCTAACAATCTCCCCCTAAGGGAGGTCACATCCTTTTACAAAAATCTTAAGCCTAGCATTCTATGAATGTCTTCGTCTTTTCTCGAGGTCTTGATTCTTTAACTTTCAACTTGTGATATGCGTAGCGATCTTTAGACTTTAGGTTTGAGCTTGTTCCTTTAGCTTGACTTATATGTGAACATGAACTTCTTTGAGATCATCAACCAAGCATAATCTCTTATCATTGTCTTGTGATCTTTTGCCATCTTGTGTACTTGTGACTTTCGGACCGAAATGCTCATCCCTTTCTTGATTTTGAAAGCTTGTGTTGCCATCTTTCTTAAAATTATTTAACTTTAACACTTTGTCACTTCATGGAAGACGTGCGGTATCATAATACCAGAAATTTCTTGAAATTCTTTAACTTTAATACTTTGTCACTTCAAGAAAGACGTACGGTATCAGAGTAGTGGAAGTCTTGAAATATGTACTTGAGCTTTCATGATGTCTTTATATATGTCGGTTGAGTATGAACATGTGGCTATGAATCTTGACTTGTCTCGAACCAGCTGCTGCCACCATCGGGATTACCTGCATGAATGGGTTAGTGATAAACAACATGTATGGATGAAAGTGTCTTTGTCACTTCGTTGAATGCGGTTGCAATTACCACGATTCCCAGTTGATCAGTATAAATACTGCATGTGATCAGGTAGAATTCCAAAGAATCTCCTTGATAGGGTTTCGCAGCTGCACTAGCCATTCTTATTACCAGAGTGTCTCAAACAAAACTGATTTGAAAATCAATCGACCTGTTACTTGCTAAATTGATTTTGTGACACATCGAGAGTTTTATGCATTTCAAAATCATCAATCGTCAATTCATAGTCTGGACCGAATCGATATATATTGTCACAAGTTTGATCTATATAGGATCTCACAAGTCACCTACCGTAGAGCTTGTTTGATGTTGGCTCTGGAAGGATTTTCATCATCATTGTGAATACTTTAGTATCACTCTGATGTTCTAGCAATATCACAAGGATAATGTGTAGGACTCTTAAGTTATTACTTGTTTTCACAGTGTGTGAGCAATAAATATATTTGAATAATGTCCTAGTGAGATTTATGGATGATCTCTTTTGGCTCTAGACTTAATAGTGTACATTTTATTTTAGTAACCGGAGGTTGAAGCAGACTGCCACCTTTTTAATACCAACTAACTCGGAGTGAGAAAGTTGATAGAAATGCGTGTAATCTCCATGATAAATGAAACAATAGTCTTTTGAAAGACCATGAGTGGCTAGAGAGGGTTGTGTACAGTATTACTGGGTCCATGATGACTATCTTCAATACCAGACAACAGCTTAGTGTTTCTGATAGCATATGTATTGACCCAGTTTTTGCCTAAGTGTGAGGAGGGCTTCTTTCTTTGCACCATTTATCTTAACTTTTCTTTTTCATTCTTCAACCCATTCAATGCTTATCAAGACTTCATAACTAACACCTTGTTGGGTTTGTTCTAGTGTTAGCTCAGTCTTAGTCTGTGTTTTTCCCTTTTCTTACTTTTTCTCCTTTTTATCATACCTAAGGACTTCTATTCTAACTAATGGAATGTCCCTGCGTAGATCTCTCTGGTTCTGGCTGGATCGTGGGAACAAACACCTATACATAACCACCTTATAACTCCAATTAATTAAATACATGGTCGGTCTTTTGGTATTGTTCACAGCCTTAAAGCCATTTTAAAACATCGATCAAGGTACTTAGATATAAATCAAAACATTTAGTACCTTGATTGTTTTACTTTTCAGAAAAAGCTCCCCCTGCATATGTACATCGATAACCAAAAATGTTTAGCACATAAAAGGAAGGAGTTCACACATGAGTCTTTAGGATCACATTATACAAGTTATATATATTTTAATCACATTTTCTCCCCTTATCAAAAATGTCAAATCTCTTAATATTTTGGATATCAATTAATTCATATATATTTTAATCACATTTTCTCCCCTTATCAAAAATGTCAAATCTCTATATATGCCTATTTATTGTCTATTACTACTTTTCTACATATTCATAAATTTGTAATTACGAGAGAATGACCTGAAATGAAGTAGTACAAAATATGACAAAGTCATATTGTCCGTTCAAGCAATTTGAAGACTTCTCCGTAATCGCTCCCACCAACCAACTTTTCCAAGCTCCTCATTAACCTTTTCTCTAGCAACAGCTTATCGATAGCCTTGATCGGATGCGAGACCTTTGTCTGTCTAAATTACTCCATCTTCTCTTTGGCAGGTAATCTATCCTCAAGTTTGAAGAAATATCATGAAGAGCAGTTCTAATAGATGTGAGCGTCCCGTCACTAAACTTGTAAAGTTCATCCGAGCACATCAACCTGTTTCTGTTGTACTTATCTACAAAGATAATTCCTTGAGGCTTGCTGTATGTAGTGTATGGAATTATGTTGGAGATGTTTGACTTGAATGTCTTTGGCTTGGTGATATTTAGCTTCTTCAGGTAGCTTTCGACTCCTAGTTAAAGGTCTTCTACCCATTTAAGAATGACAATACGTCTGGTAAACATCCATAATGCCACACCCAAGTCGAAAATGACATCTCTTTCCAGATTGGAGAGTTTCTTTTGAACCAAGAGAAGCAGCATGTCTTCAATATCATGCAAGTGAAGTCATGGAAAGTCACCTTCCTTGAATTTGTATAATTGCGGATCTTCTCTCCGGACTTCAATCTCCTCCAAATAACCGTAATCATACCACTTCATAACTTTCACTTTGGTTACTGCTATAATTCTTTTCGTGGAGTACACATCATATTTGGACACCCAATTGCTTGCGAATCCATAGAATCATTGTCGTTTAGGACCCCAGTGTTAAATTCCCCAAACAGAATATCTATTATAGGCTACCTTTACCGGACTCCATAACGATGGAACCATGTCTTCAATTCCTGGAATATCAAACTATGAGCCTTTGTTTTTGTTGTGGAAGTCGTATATTTCTTTCTTGAGCTTCCTCCCCTCAGATACTCGAGATCATTGTTGATAAAGCAGTCAACAAGAAAAACTTGACGACCTTGTATCATAATCAACAATTGTGGCTTGCTAAGATCAAATAGATATTCCTTTCCTTCAGGGTTATTCTAGTCCAATCGATTAGTTAGAGCTTTATAACATTCTTCAAAGTTATACTCGAGTTTCACATGACTTTTGCATGTCCCTTTGAGAAGAATGAAAGTTGGTTTAACAAGGTGTTCTTGTGTCAGTTTATCAATCTTGAGATGGTTCATGAACTATGCTGAGAAGTCGATAGGAGTGCTCATAAGCCCGTCAAAAGCAAAATTAGGTTTTTTTGCTTGAGCAATTTTGCTGATCCACTTTTGAGGTGGCCTAAAGTCAATAGATTTTCTAACATTCCAATCAAAATCGGGTGTCAGAGGCGTTTCAGGTTTCTTGAACCAGTCATGTTTTGAAGTAGCCTTGACTTTTGGTTGATCATGAGTGTTACCCATGTCTTGTCCTTGATTCTGTGGCTCTTGAGTGTCTCCAGCCTCAAACATTGTCTTCTCTGCTTGTGTAGACTTGCTAGTAGATTTTGGCCAAGATTTGGAAGTGCATTTCAAAGATTCAGTAGACTTAGCCTTCTTAGATGGTTCAGTGTCTTTGCTTGTTTTCTGTCTCTTTAACCCTCGGTCTAATCCAGCGAAAGGGCCTTCGTGTTTATCAGCATCATCTTGTTTCCTTTTCTTCAATTTATCAGCAACTGCTTCATCCATAGCATCTTCATCCTCAAGGATTGACTTCATGAGAGCATGTTATAGAGCTCTTTGCTTTGGACTTTTTTTGAATGACTTAGATTTAGTCATTGTTTCAAACAAGGTAGTTTTCTGATCAAATTATATAAGAGAAGTAGTATCAGATAAAGTGATAGTTTCTTTGGGCACTTGCTGCTGTATTGCATGCTCCATCTTGATTTCTGATGTCTTCATTGCTTTTCTCAGGTACATATTGTTCTCTGAATCTCTCTATAATCTCAACTAGAATAGAGTGTTCCTTAGTGATATCAGCTGAGTGTTTCTGAAGTACCTTGTGGAGAGCATCATCTAGACTTGTTCCAAGGTACTCTTTGACAGCCTTTAGGACTTTAGATTTGATAGTTGAAAGGAGTGTTGAAGAGTGATCAACAGTCTTAAGCTCTTTAACGTCCTTTTTTAAATCAGTAATTCTTTTATGGAAAGTAGAGAGGGTTTTAAAGTCAAGAACAGCAGTTGTTAAAGTTGTAGCTTCTATCGTTCTTGGTGTTGAGATTGGTGTTAATTGTTGAAGGTGAGGAAAGAGTGAAGACAGAAGAGAAGAAATGGTTGTTGCTGACGCATTTGTGACGGATTCAGGTGGGTTGATGACGTTGTGTTCAGGGATTATGGAAATAGGAATGGAGAGAAGCGGTAAACTACATGGAACTTCATGTTGAACATTAACATCCAACATAGAGACAACTTCATTATCAACCGAGGGAATGTTATCAAAGTTGAGATATTTAGCAGCATAGTCGGAAGAAATAGAAGAACTTAGAATTGGACCTTCAGTCTTCTGAGTTGCTTGAGCATCATCTTTGACTTGATTACCTGTACTCTTTAGAATAACATTCTCGACCTCAGCAAATTCTGTGTCAGCATTAGTCATCTCCTTATCACCTTTATCTGTGTCATCATGCTCAGCATCTGTCAAACTAACGTTGACATCACCATATAGTTCTCCATTGATCCTTTCATACTCTTCCTCATCTACATCCTTAGATTCTTCATTTGTTTCATCGTCAGTAGGTACATAGTCATCAAGAGTATGTAGGAACTTATCATCTTGTTTTTCTTCTTCTTCATCATCAGATTTTGTCCGTTCATTATCTGCTTGTTCATGATCATCATTACTTTCAACATTATTAGTGAAAATATTATGATATTTAAACTAAACAAGTCTTTTGGTTTTAATAATGACAAACAAGTAACTTGAAATACATAACGTAAAATGTGCAAGTTACGCGTGATCACAACTCATCAACGCATACATTCATCAACACCTCTCGACATCGACAACCCGAGACTCTTACTTATATGGGCTTCACTAGTTGGATTAGGCCAAGTAAACGGGCTAGCCCAATAAGGCCCAATAGAGTTTGGCCCAATAAGGCCCAATAGAGTTCGGCCTATTAAGGCCTATAAAGTCCCAATAAAGGCTTCTAGAAGATTGAGGGATCAAAGCTTCTAGAAGATGGAGGGAAACTAGCTAATTCAAATTTGAATTAAGCTTCTAGAAGATGGAGGAAAACTAGTTAGTGCATGCTTTTATCCAAGCATCCCTTTTATCCAAACACCCTTTTATCCAAACACCCTATTAATGTATTGGACAAAAGGGGCTTCTCCAAGTTAAGACTTTCCTATAAAAGGCTAAGGCTTCTTCTTCCTCCTCTTCTTGATGAAAACCCACAAAACATACATACATATACATAGAGGTTTCTTTCTTCATCCTTAATCATGGTTCTAGCATAAGGCATGGATTATGGCGACACACTATGTTAGTTCCACTAGTACCAAAGGGTATGTAGTGAAGTATATGATATCTCTACATGAAAGTGATCATTCTTGATTACTTGTATATCATGTAGTAGATTAGGTAGGCATATATAGAAGTGATTACTTTTAGTCACTTGTATGTCATATAGTAGATTTGATCTCTATATTATAACTCTTGTGTATTTATGAATATCCAGATAGTGTATAAATCTGGAAGTGATGTTTGTGTGTAGGTTAGTATTTAGGCCACAAAATACATAGTGTGTTAGATTAGTTCTATCTCGAAGTAAAACTTGGTATTTAGCTTAGTACCGGATAAAGTGTAAGCGACGTTAGGTTGGTTCTACCTTGAAGTAGGACTCGGTATTTAGCTTAGTACCGGATAAAGTGTAAGAAACATTGTATGGTTTTCTCCGCCTAAAAGGAGCTTGTTGATTTAGCCAAGTAACTCTCGAGTTAGGTACTAAAGGAGTGGAGTAGGGCGAAGAGGAGCTTCGTAGCCGAACCACTATAAATCATCGTGTCCGGTTTGCACTTTCTTTTACTTACCACTTTACATTTATATTTGCCTTTATCGCTTTATGTCTATATTTGCATTGCATCTATGTTTGTGTTGTATATTGTATTGTGGTGATATGCTTTGTTTGATGTTATTTAGTATAGTTGTAGTATAAACTTGATTGGTTGTTTGATACAGAAGTCTTAAGTTTATAATGGAAACGTATCCCCCCCCCTCTATGATTCCATAATTGGTACCAGAGCCACGTCGCTTTAGTTTTCAAAATAAATGGTTTTTAAAAATAGAGCATGGTCCATGTATCAAATTTCCTATCAAGCGACACATAATATGAAAAGTTCTTTGTCTAGTACTTACAAGTTTTGGTGTTAAATATAAAGTGTTACATTAGCTTGAAGATCTTTTAAAGAATCCCAAACAAAGGGTATAATGTGTCTAAAAATGAAATAAATGATTCTGCCAAAATTTCACCTCTTCTGCGACCCACGGATCTACCAAAAGTGGATCCGTCCATGAGATCCGTCCGTATGTTTTTTAGTTTTTGTCAAACTTTAAAAATTCATAGAAAATCAACCGTGGAATTTTGAATGCAATTTCCAATGGAATAGGTCTCTAGTATTAATTCAAACTTTAAATTAGTCAAATAAGAAAAATGCCATAGAGTGTACAAAACTAAAATTTTGTTTTAGCGTAAAAAGTTGATTTTAACCTTTCCTTTCGAATCGGACACTTCTAGTTGGTTTACTTTTAAAAGTAGGTGTATTTTATCATTGGAAAGTAAATGTATTTTTCAAACTTTCTAATGAGGAGAAAACTAATTTATTTACAAATAAAATCAAGCTATGTATACATTGTTATATTTAATACAAAAAACAAAGTGTAGTATTTATGTGTGTTATGCTAAATGATTATTTATTTTACTTTGCATCTTAATATGGTTAATTAATCTCTTATATGCTTATTGCATTTGTAGTTGTGCTTCTTTGTTGATTAACATAATTTCGCCATATGCGTTATCTATTAGTGTTCATGTATATGCGTCAATTAATCTTATGGTAGATCTCTTGCACTAAGTTGAGTAATTGCTTTTGCATTGCATATATGTATAGATCACTATGTTTACAAATGTTATATCAAAATTTTGTAAATCCTATAATTTAGGTTAACCCACTTAGGATTGAGAGCTAAACAAGTTTGTCAAACCTTTTGAAAAATATTTTCTTGCACGATTATCGTGTTACTAGTTCATGTGATAAAATGTGTCACCACCACATATTAAACACTTTTATTTTATCAAAGTCCCAAGAAGGTCTCTATGATATGTCATCCTATTATCTTGCTTAAACAAAGGTTGTCTAAACAAGAGAAAATATCATAATAACACATTAGTGTATAAGAAAAGGAAAATGTGTTTTAAAACTTAGTTTGTGCTTGCATTAGTATAATTCACAATCACAACTAATAAATATTTGGATTAAAATGAGCTTAGAATTTCTTGTAATTTTAAATTTGAAAGATTAACTTTCTTGATAAGAAAACACTTTCATTTTGAAGTTTTATCTTCGAATAAATTTTCATATTAACATTAACTTGAAATGAAAATATTCGCTCTAATCAAAACCTTAAAAATATTATATAAACATGTAGTAGTTTTGAAAAAGATTCGTAATGCTTAAAAATGACTAAGATAATTTTATGAACTCTTTAAAAGTCAAAATCTAAGCATATTGTGCACAATAACTAATAAGTTTTTCTCACATATAAAATATACGACAATACCAAAGAAACAAGTAAACTTATCATTTTAAATGATCTCACACTTAAGACTAGTCTTAGTCTTAATAAAACACATTAGGAAAATATTTATTTCTTTTAAAAGAGTGTTAGTGAGGGTCAAGAAAGATTTCGGATATATATCGATTCATTATTCAAATTATGATTGATATCATGTTTCGAATCTAATTGCTAAGTTCTTTTTGAGTTTGGATATGAAATCAGATTCATTATTTGTCTAGCTTCAAGATTATATCAAAACCATAACAAAAGATATTATATCGAATCTACATACTCAATCACACTAGGTTGATATGAAAATAATGTCATCCCTTTCAAAGACGAAAAGAATATACATCGGTTCATAACTCACATTTGTGATAATGATGTTATATTGAGTCTACATGTCTAATAGGTGTGTTTCTATTATTAATAATAACATGTTTAAAATGCACGTCAAAGTAGGATTGACGACTTGGATGTTTCGTCCGAGATATTCAAGTAATTTACCTTGCAATGCATATGGTAAAGTTGTCATTTCCGAAAAACCAAACATAAGCAAATGCACAATATATGTAACTTTGCTCATACAATTCAAAAGCGCGAATCAAGACTCAAATTCACTTTATTGTTATAACCTTTTCTCTCTATACCAAATAAGCATAACATTATTTTTAACTAAGTATTTAAAACAAGAACAATTCAATTATCTAAGATTAGGATTAGGAATTCTAGAACATATTCTATAAACCACTATTTTGCTTTCTTTCTATAAATGATCGTAAGTGGACTTCGAATATAAAGATGATTATTATTCAAACAATAATTAATCTCATTATTCTATCCAATTACAAATGTTCGAAATATGAACATGGAGTCGAGATTATAATTTACCTAGATAACAAAAATATCAATAAAACGACCATAGATATTTTCCGAGTCTACATGTTTAACTATTTTTAGTTATTACATGAAATTACGAAATCAATCATAAGACGAAAAGAATAATCATCGAATTGCAATTCACACTTGTATTGATGATGCTTTGTTATGTCTAAATGTTCATAATTCTTGTGTTATTAACAATGGTCAAAAATATGCTAAAAGCTAACACACTCCTAGTAGGATTGACATCATTGAAATTCCATCGAGAAATTCATGACAATTTCCACGTTACGATCAAAACTTGGACGTCGAATCTGAAAGTTCAAACTAAGAACCCTTATAACATATACAAGCTTCTACCATTACTAAAAGGTTAACACAATCGCCCAAATAACAGAAAATCATCCATGCAACCTACAGATCCTCCATAGGAAGATCCGTCTTTGATTTAGGTAGATCCGTCTGTTGTCATCAAATTTGAATATTTTCCTTTTGTCATTTTGTACTTGTCTAAGGTTCAACAAACATATAACTAACCTTTAGAATATCATAATTTCTATAGTTGAATATTCACAATATCTGTTAAGGTAAATAACCTTAATAAGATTACTTTAAAAAAGATATGCAAATGTGCATTCTTAGTACGCTTTAATGTAGCACATTCCACCTTGTCACACTTAAGTATACTCCTATGTCCTAGAAGACTCAATCTTGTTTAAACTCATGACATCTTGCTTGCACTCTTATTTAACCCTAGGATTGTACACGTCATGATTAGGATTATGCAAACTGGAATTGAAACATATTAGTTGAGTCATATTAGGCCAAGTATTAGTGGACAATGCAAATTTCATCTTTGCTACACTTCATTAGGAAAATGCGGGAATTCTATTTTGTTCTAAAATAAGAATGACTACTGGAGAATCTATTGCACTAGAAATTCAATTTAACCTAACGGTTGAATTACTTCCGGGAAGGAAGTTGGGTTTGTGGTATAACCCATAAAAATGGTCGTGTTTAGCCTCAATTGAGCACCACTAGTAATAGTCTCATATTCATTCTCTAACTTGATTAAATGGGTCTTTCTAAATATGCCTAATGTTAGTTTACATTAATGAACTTTGTATTTCATTAGGATTGTTTATTAGTCAAGTAGTAATTAGGATTCTCTTTAGTCAATCTAGACTACTTGCACCTCACATATGTATTCTTTTGTGATTTTAAAATGATAACTTGTTCTCGTGAAATATGATTATATTATCATCATGCTATTTTGATACTCAATGATTACTTGCTTAATTGTTGAATATAAAATTATTTAGATGGTGTTGTTTTTGGTAAGCAATCCCGGTTTAATATCTATAAGTTTATATTTATGATACGTGTTATTAAATGCTAAATGCTAACATGTTTTGTATGATATGTATGTGTGTGACATAATCATTATCTTATGTGAGCTCTTATATGATATACGTGTTTTTTCTTGTGCACCCACACTATATCATTAGGCCCGTCTATCTAGATAAACATATAGACGTCACATAGTGTTGTACATCAATATATTTGATTTCTATGATTAATACGCTTAAGTGACTTATTGTCTTTTATGTTTAGAGTATTACCTCGTGTCTCTAAAATTTATCAAGTGAACATACATAATCATCTTAATCCCTAAGGGTTTGTATCTCATTAGGAGTGCACACTAAGCAAGTAGAAATTAGGTTTTTCCTTAGTCAATCTAGACAACCTACACTTCACGTATATGCTTTAATGTTTCATGATGATAACTTGATCCAATGTAATGCAATTATATGCCTTTATGATTATATCTATGCTCAAGGTTTATATGCTTAGCTATTGAATGCATGTCTATTATAAATTCGTTTGTCCTTTTCTAATAATTTGGATAAAATATCTCTTAGTTTATCTAAATGAAACATTATGCTAAATTCTAACATGTTTTACATGACAATTGCAATTAAAATTATCATGTTTTGAATGTGTCATTATACATGACTTATGTGTTAATTGTGTACCTACACTATGTTTGATGTATAACGATTAACTTATAGATATCATATAGTCTTACATATCAATCTTGTTGATTATTTTGTTGATGCATGATCAGTTAAACTTGCATCCTTAAATCCTATATGTCTTATGCACCTAGTATATATTTCCTCACTAGAATATTTTTCCTCGCGTTTGAGTCATAAATCTATGGATTTTAGTTTAGATCACTTTGATCATTACCTTATTTATTTACTTGATTCATTTCTTCATGAAATACGTTTTCTGTCCCTCGTCGCAAACGGTCAAATAACTCCTCATAATAACTCGTTCCCACTCTTTCGTTACTATATCAACCATCTCCTATCATAAAGGATTTGCTCCATAACCATAAACGGTTATATAACTCATTTTTCATACCTAATTCATTACATGAAAACCTCAATCATGCCTCTACCACAATATAGATTTCTGTAGGATCCCGAATTCACACAAACATGTATAGATCTAAAGAGATCTAGAGAGAGAAAGTTAGAGAGAGAGAATGGTAGAGAGAAACTAAGGAAAACACACTAAAAAGTGTGTGTAAAATGAATAGATGCTTACCTCTTCCAAAGTTGGAAGAGGTATCTATAGTTCTTACAATTCACCGGGTATTAGTATCCGGTTCAATACTGAAAGTCATACGTTTACCTATTAAACTACGAGCTATAATGAACAGTAAAATACACTGGGTGATCGAGTCTTTTTCTAATATCTAACAATCTCCCCCTAAGGGAGGTCACCCCTGAAAATACTAAACTTAAGCTCTTCAATCTTCAGATTGATCTTATGTATAGCTCGTAGACGTTTGATTTCATTTATCTGAAGCAGTGAACTTTAGACTTTTAGGCATTATCTTGACTTGTATGTGATCTTTGAGCTTCTTTGAGATCATCATCCAATCATAATCTCTAATCATCATCATGTGATCTTTTGCCGTCTTGTGAACTTGTGTCATTCTGAATTATATGCTCACACTTTTATTGATCTTGAAAGCTTGAATATTCAGAGTTACAGAAAGCTTTAATGATATCTTCGAATGTGTCATTTGAGTATGAGTACGCGATTATGAACTTGATTATGCTAGAACAGGGTATCTCCATTTCTATCTTTAAATGATCCTCTAATAAAACAGTTAGCAATAATAGGAAATTGATTTGTAAAAACAATCGATGCGATAGTTTGCAAAAGAGTTTTGTAACACATTGATAAGTGTAAAATACACATATCCGTTTATACCTAAAAAGACCCAATTAAACCCAAAATAGACCAAAAATGGCAAAAATATGCTTGTATTTATGTTTTGTGTGTGCAGGTATGGAAAAGTCAAAGATTGCAAGAAAAC
>BQNB010150672.1:1159-16003 GCA_026074375.1 Tanacetum coccineum
AGTTGGTGTAATTCCTAAAGGATTGGCTCTATGGGTTGTTCTAGGGGTATCTTACTCTTAAAGTGAGAGTAAACAAAGGGTTTATACGGGGGTTAACTAACCAGTGTAGTTAGTTAATAAAACAACATGTATAGGCTTTTTGGGTGTAATTCTAAAATTTATCAATTTAAACAAGTTACTCCATCTAATTCCATAGTACTCATCACTGTGATCTCGAATAGATATACCAAGCCAAGTTCTAAAGTTTACTACATCACCGATACACTCATATTTTGTGGAATTTGGGTAAACATTTAAAAACGGATAAGGTTAAATCTTCATAATATCTAATAAGGGTTATTGTGTGCGGGTTATGTAACATGTAATTTCACAAAAGTATGCTTGATTTTTTTTAAATTTGAGCATAATTTAAGCATTTTAGTGTGAAAATTTGGACAAGTATACATTCTAATTCCTATCCCCCACTTGAATTATACAACATCCTCGTTGTATAGATAAAATATTAAATACGGGAATTAAAAAGAATTAGAATGAGAAACTCCCTTGATATTTGCTCGGTAGATTCTCCATGTTGAGTTTATTGAGCAAGAATTTGTTGTAGATGCGTCTGAATTCCAGCATGTCTATAATCACACATAGGACTCCATATGATTGATACTTCACCAACTTCGTCGATTTCTTTGCTTCCAAGGTCCTGTGTAAATAATAGGAAAAACATGCATTCCTATTCTTGGTACCTACGGTTAATTTAAACTAAACTAAACAAACTAAATGCGAGTCAGTCTGGTGAATACGCCGTATCATGTGCATGAATACGCCGTATTGCCAGAACTAACAATAATGTTTTTAAAGTGCATAAAAAGTAAAGACTGATAACGTCCAGACAATCAATATGCCGTATGGTATGGAGCGGATACGCCGTATTGATGTCTGGGAAGACAAACTCGATAAAATCAAATAAGATTCTGGGTTATCTCCCGGAAAGCACTTTTGTTTACAGCGAAGTCTTTAAGTTAGAATTTTCTCCAGCTTCTTACTCGGTGCGCGTCACCTTCCATCAGTTGTCCTTCTTCTAAAAAATTTCCTGGTAAATTATGGACATCCTATCTTCGTTTCTTTCCCAAGCATCATATTTACATCTTCTTATAGCAATATATTCTTTGTTAGGTCCAAGTGAATATCTTATAGCTTCAAACTTTTATGCCTTGCATATCCTTTTGTAAGGTTGCTCATCAATAGAATTGGATGTATTGCTGCATTTACGCTTTATCTGGCTTAGTTCATTATCCTTTTCAGTTTCGTTCTTATCACTTGTTATCAGATAAGGTTTAAAGAACGAGTCAGTAGTAGTATTGTTACTACTCAAGATGCTATCATCCATTCGTCTCTTATTCCAGCTCCCATTTATCCAAGCATAGAATAATACTTTCTTAGTTCTTCCATTCGGTTTCATGTGTTTATCAAATGATGGATTTACTCGCGATATGAATTTAAGTGGATCAATTCCCTAGTTGTCTCCTTCGTCCAACATTTCTTCTTCACCATCGTATGAATCGGGATATAATCTATAGAAAAGTTTCTTAATAAGTTCTTCCCAAACGGTGATTTTTCCTTCCCCCTTGTTTATCCACCATTGTCGTGCATCATCAGCCAGTGAGAGAGGAAAGACTTTCATTCGTAGTTGATGGGAATCTACACCAGGAATGTAAATTAAATCAATCATTTCAAGCACCTTAGCAATGTGGTTCACAATGTCTTCGTCAATCCATCTGTGGTATTCATTCTTTCGTAATTCTACCAAAAATTCATTGTTGAGTTCAATGTTAATATCGTTACTAGTGATAGAAAGATTCGATTCATTTTGAGCATTCACTATGTATTCGTCTGAAATTAGTTCAGCCATGACTTCTTAATCTTCTTCAGTCTACTAGCTCTGATAAGTACTTCCTGTAACAAGGGTAAAAATATCAGTAAGATTTACTCTAAAGAAAGATACTTGATTTTTTAGCACAAAAATCAAGTATGAAAACTAAGGTTCTAATTTTGTTTCAGATGATCGATATGCCGTATTCAAAAGATGTGAATACGCCATATTAATCAGTTGAATAAATACGATGTATTGGATAAAAACTTGGATACGCCGTATCCAATGGAAGTAGATACGCCGTATCGAGTTATCGACCAGAACAGTGTATTAGAAAAACAATTAAATACGCAAACAATTAAACTAACAAATATACAAGCAAACAATTAAACTAACAAATATACAAAAATAAATATAATCTACACTAATCTAATTTACACTAGTCCTAAGGGTTAGATCTAATCTAAAAACCAAAATATAAAATAAAAATTAAGATTAATTTTCATTCCCCGGCAGCAGCGCCATAAATTTGATGTGTCGTTGTGTGGTGTATATTTTTATGATTTAAGTTTTAAATTTATATTTTGTCGACTTAACTAAAAACAACACTTTGACGGGCAGTGTACCCGGTCGGTGGTAGATTCGTGGTACGTAGGGTGTCGAACACTTGAAGCGAGGTTAAATCTCTTAATTCGACTTAACTTGGTCTCTCGGGTTTGTTTCAGTTGAGCTTGGTAGGCTTCCAAATCCTCTCTCCTGTAGTACCTTGCTCATTTGCCCAATTTGAATTTTTAAAGTTTTGATCGATGCTCCTTGGTTCCTTATGGCAGCATCTGTCGAAGCTCGGATTTATTTGATCAAGTTAGAGTTTTCTTCGCGTCACTTTGTTGATTCACTCATGAATTTGCTCAAGGTATCTTCCATAGATTGCCTTCGTTCCTAGAACAAAGGATTGACATTGTTCCTTTGATAGTACCCTGGAGTAGTTGCTCTATATCCCCCTCCTTGAAAAGTTCAACCAAATTGCGTGTAGTAAGCTTCTTCTAGGGTTTTCCCTTCTTCTTTCTGTGGGAAATCCTTGGTGTAATGGGGTCCTTTGCATTGCTTGCATCCAACTTGAGCAGCATAAACTTTTTCATTCACTTTCTTAATCTCTCTTCCAAGATTGTTCAGTTGTGCTTGTATAGCAGCTAGTCCGTCAGAAGTCTTAGTACTTCTTCCTCTAGATGTTCCATTATGCCATTTTTGAGAGTATTCAGCCATTTCTTAGATGGCTGTTTTGGCATCTGCAGTAGTTTTAGTTGGAACGGTACCTCTTGAGTCAAGAAACTTTGTTGGAACATCCAACCAATTGTAGAACAAAATCACCTCCTGTATCTCAGTCAAATAGTGTTGAGGACACTTCATCAAGAGTTACTTAAAGCGCCCCCATGCTTGATAAAGGGTTCCATATGGCTCTTGCTAGAAGTTGTTGATTTCCTCCATTTTCTTTGTAGTTCGACCAGGTAGGCAGTATTTGTTCAAAAACTTAGTTTTAAGATCTTCCTAAGTTTTAATCGAACCAGTTGGTTCGTTTCTTAGCCAACGAGTTGTGGCTCCAGTTAAAGATATAGGAAAGACTCGGAGCATTAGTTGATCCACAATGATGTTAGGAACATGGAATAAGTCAACTATTTCGAGAACTTTTTCAATGTGTTCATTAGCATCCTCATTATCCGAACCGCTAAATGTGTTTTCTCGAAGCTCCTTAAGAAATTGTCCTTTTAGTTCAAATTGATCTTTGTTATCAATTTTAGGCCTAGCGACTCCCGATCCATAGTCTGTTCGGGTCTTGCTCATGTATTGCTCCATTGTTTCCGCCATTTCTTCTTCTTCTTCTTCCTCTGAGTATTCTTCGTCAGAAAGTAGATTGAAATCCGGAGATCTCAATTCGTCAAGACTTAGAGTCTTGAAGTGTCTTCTTGATGATCGGAACTCACGTTCAGGATCTTTGTAAGGTGTGTATAGTTCGTTCGTCGAACTCCTTGTCATGCACTACCTGAAACAAGGGATAAACAATCAGTAGGATTTGTTTCGAAGGAAGGTAGAAAATTTTTTGCACGAAAATCAATTATTTCAGTTTCTGTTCCAGACAATCGATACGCCGTATCCAATGAAGTGGATACGCCGTATTAATCAGTTGGATTGAATACGCTGTATTGGACAGAGAACTGGATACGCCGTATCCAGTGGAAGTGGATACGCCGTATTCAACTGTCGACCAGAACAGTGTATTCAAGAAAAACAATTAAATACGCAAACAATTAAACACACAAATATATACAAGCAAACAATTAAAGACAAATATACAAAATATACAGAATATACAAGAATATACACTAATCTAAATTAAACTAATCCTAAGGGTTAGATCTAATCTAATGTTAAAAACCAAAATATCAAAATAAAAATCAAGATTAATTTTCACTCCCCGGCAACGGCGCCAAAAACTTGATGTGTCGTTGTGTGGTGTATATTTTATTGATTCAAGTTTTAAATTTATATTTTGCCGACTCAACCAAAAACAACACTTTAACGGGCAGTGTACCCGATCGGTAGTAGTTTCGTGGTAAGTAGGGTGTCGATCACTAAGAGCGAGAACGTTAACTCCTAATTCTATCAGTATTTTAGTTATCTATGTTAGTACTAAATTAATCTAATTTAAACCTAAGTTAAACCTAAACTAATGATAAGGGGGGTTTTAGTCTGAGAGACTAGCACGGTTTGGTTGGTGACTACAATCAATTCAAGAAACTGTTACCCGCGCAAGCTAATTAACAAAAGATAAAAGAGCGGTCGAACCTTATATAAGAAAACTGTATTAACCATTATTAATCTGATTAGAACGTTGGTTTGTTTATTTAGTGCAATGATTTCTTCTCTCGAGGTGGCATATCATTCTTAAGACTTAGGCGTTACATCATCCTAAGACCTAGACACGTTAATTTTGTCACAATTAAAGCATCTGCATAAAGCATCCTTATTTGCTGATTATAATCTATCTTAGGGATTAAAGCAATGATGATCTTGTTAAACCCTAGCTCATAGAGACTTTACCCACTTACCGCTTAATGGAAATCTATACACTAGTAGTCCACTTGTCCAACTATCCAATGGAATCAGAACGTTATTTGTTGAATTATCTAGGTCACCTGCTAGTCAACACGATCAATAAACCATTGGCAATATCTAATTAACTAGTTAAGCCCGAAGTGTATCCTAGACACAAACTTAGAAGGACAATATTTGTGTAACTATTATTCTAGGTGTATAAATTACTATATGGAGAGCTATCCCGGACTCTAGATCCACTTGGTCCACTTAGCTAGATCCAGTTGAATGATAGGTCGCATACAAAAGCGCGTAAACAAGTATAAATTGATAAACATAAACAAGCATACAACGATAAATCAAGAAATCAATATAAACAAATACCAAACATTCAGATCTTCATAATAATGGCTAATACCCAAAGGTATTAGCCTTTAAACGTCATAATAAATACAAGAGTAATAATTTAGCCAAGGTAAACTAACCGAGTTAACGAATGATACCAAAAACTGAACGATTACTAAAGTATATGGAATTACACGATGTCTCCTATGGAATTGAATACGTTGCTCGACCTCTTCTGCTCTTTTTCTCCTCTGAAAATCAACTTTTGTGGTTTAGGTATCGAGAATATGATTTAGAACACTTAAAACTTGTTTTTGAATTTTCTATTTATAATTTCTAGAAGTCGGTTCAATACGGCGTATCCAATGGGTTGGATACGGCGTGTTGGGGATTTCTTGGAGTAGGGACCACGTTTGATATCTTCCAGAATATTATATTGATTCCATATCTTGAATAAGGCGTATTGAGTCTTCTGGATACGGCGTATTGCTCTTTATTCTTCTGTGGTCTTTGGTGAGTGCAGGCATGGATACGCCGTATCTTCTTGATGGATACGGCGTATTCGTCTTCAGAATAGTAATCTTCAAAATATCTTCATTTAAGCTCCAGAATGTGCGCCTTTTGCTATGTTTCACCAATTACTCCATAATTACTGCAATTCTCAAATATAAACGATTAAGTAACAATTCTTTGCAATAACTATACAAAATGGGTTAATATCATAGGATAAATGATGCTATAAAATAGACGTTATTTGATGTCATCAACTATTCTCCCATTAATTATGAACTGAACTTTAACTGGTTCATTAGGGTCAGGACGAACAATATATGAGGCTTTAACCAGTTTCTTTGAGGGATCGACATCAGACTTAGTTGTAATCCCTTTTCCTTTATCAATCTTTAGAGTTGCTTGATAGCTTTCAGGATGAATGATGATTGAGGTGATTGGTTGAGCTTGAGTTGGTGGAATTACATTGGATGGAATTGATGAGATTGGAATTTCCAATCTTGATTCTTTAGTCTCCCCCTCAGTGTGAGAAGGAGGTTCTTCAGTGGCAGTGGTGTATGTATTCTCCCCCTTAACATTTTCTTGAATGTCAGTGAGAGCAAGTGTTAGAGTGACACTGCCTGAGGAAGCTAAAGAGGGATGACCTTGAAAGGCTGCATACATTTCAGTCATTATGGACTTTATATCAAAAGTGTCCTTCCTGAGAGAAGAAATTTCTCGTTTAAGAGCAGTCTGAGAGAATTCAACTCCAGACATCTAGGAGCTAAGATTCTAAGCCATGTTGGTAGACGTCTTCATCTAGGCAGTTGATGCTTCTTCTTGCTTAACAGCATAATCTCAAAGAGATTTCACAGCAGACAAAAGTGCAGAAAAATCAAAGCCCTTTACTAAGTAAAATACCTCAGTGACGTTGGAAGAGATTCTTGCGAAAGTCTCAATGGCTTTGTTGATTTTCTGGTTTGTAGCAGGATCATCTTTGACGTCAGTAGATATGTATTCAAGAAGCTGAGTGATGACATTTAGGCCTTTGTAGAGATCACTAATAGTAGTGCTACTTCTGTCAAGAGAACTCATGGATGCTTCCACAAGTTTGTCAGTCTGATCTCTGTGAGCGATGTTCTCATTATAGTATTGATCAACAGAGGCCTTAAGGTCAGCATATGAGAATGCTGCTTCTTTATGTTGTTCCTATTATTTCTCAGTGATTCTATTGAAGAGGACCTTGGACATCTTCCTGAGATACTTTATCAATTGTCTTTCAGTGAGAGGAAGGATATTGACAAACTTTTTGAGGTCAGGACTGGATGAATCGGAAGTAGATTCTTAAACATGAGACGGTTCAGGCTAATCTTGCTTTGGTGAGGGAGTTCTAACTTCTTTATCATCTTGAGGGTCCTCATCCATGTCATCCCCAGCAGCAAGCACTTCCTCTTCATCACTGTCTTTATCTAGTTCATCATCAGGGAGCAAGAAGGCTTGAATATCAACATAAGTTTGGAGTTTTAGAGGTTCAGTATCTGGTTGTACTTCAGAAGAAGTCTTGCCTTTGTTTTTGGTCAGGAACCGGTACCTTAATCTAGTGGACTAGGTTTCATCCACCTGGTACTTACCACCAGTCCCTGAAGGATCAGCAAAAGGAGTGTGTATTGGTTCTATATCAGCGGGTGGTATGTTTCCCCCGGATTCTTTATCCCCAAGTGACCCTTCAGGACGCAACGTGGTTTTAGTCGTGCCTTTATTAGAAGTCGTGGAAGTTATGTCCCTATCAAGGGGTTGTTTGTTTCCCCCCGAGTCTTTGGGAAGAGTAGTAGTACCCTCAGGCAAAGGTTTTGATTGATGAGTGCCCTCTTCAAGTGTGGAAGGCAATCCCATACTAGGGAGTTGTATGTCTCTCTCTAGCTCTTGAGGATCAGGTACGGTGCCCGAGGAGACTGAGTAGGATTGTTCAGAACCCTTTGTTGGCTTGGGTGGTGATTCCTTAGTCTCATTGGGTGGTCTTTTGGACTTAGGCTTTTTTCTCTTCTTAGAGAGTGCTCCTGAAGCCTCAAGGCCTTGTGACTTGGGTGAGGTTGAAGCCACAGTCTAAGACTTCCCTTTCTTTAGTTTTGCAACCAAAAGAGGTAGAGACACTGAGTCCCTCTAATTGTTTACACCAATCATATGGGCCATCAATTCAATATCAGTGACTTTAGATGGGTCCTTTGTAAAATTAGAATTACTCAAGATGGGGGGTAGAAACCAATTTTTTTTATCCTGAGTGTATTAAGAACCTAGTAACACTTGTAAAGCACATGAGATAAATCTAGGGTATGAAACGTATTTTAGCCTAGACTTATTCAGTAGCTTAGTTACGAGATCACTGCGAATGATCTCCCCTATGTCAACCTCAGTCCCAGTGATGAGGCTGTAGGCTAAAAGCTGCTGGATGGAGTTGACTTGTTCAGTGGAGGAGTAGTTCCAACCGAGAACCTGAATCACAAAAGTGAACAGAATTCTCCAAGCCATAAGAAAAGAGTTTTTTAGGATTGGGTTTTGTCTAGGTAACTCGGGTTGATGGCAATTTTGCCTAATTCTTTCTTCACAACCTCAGGTGCAGGATGAGCCACATATTTACCATTATTATAATCAAGGCTAGTTGATGAAAAAAGGTGTGAAAGTCAAGGGTCGCAGGTCTTTGCCCATTTAAAACTGAAAACTTGATGAGGAATTCCTTGAGTGGGCATTTCTCAAGCTCATCAGTTGATGGAAAAGGGTCAAAGGTAACAGCAGTGCTCTAAAACTCCCTAAGGAACTATTGAGGGACAGTTGGTAAAAGCATTGCACAAAGGACAGTTTCACAAAAAGTTCATTATGGGCTTGTAGGTAGGCACATTTGGTGGGTAGTTAAATTTACCTACCACATTGTTGGTCTGAAAAATCACGTTGTCCACAGTCATATTTGTCCATTAAGGATCATAAGTGATTGTTTGTTGTTCTGCCATTTTGATATGAGTATTGTTTTGAAAACAAAAAGGTTTTAATGGCAGAATACCACACACCAGATGGTCATAAGTTTATTTCAAACTTGATCGTTGCCATGAAATGCGTGATATGTTGTCAAAAGGGACTATACGAAGATGGATATCTTTGTATGGAACACGATTGACCAAAACAAATGTTTGAAAGAAGTATTGCAATAAATAACTGATTAAGAGATAAGCTTTTTACCAAAAAACTTAAAGAACGCCCACACTTTTGCTTTGAGAGAGAATTTGAGCAGAGTTGATTTGCTTTTGGAAATTTTGTGTGTGTTCTTGTTTTGATGAAGGGTATTTATAGAGGGCGTGTGAAAAGGTTTTTGATTATTTTAAAATTTTCATTTTTTTGGAAAATGTTAAAATTGTTTTGGGAATGCATTTAATGCTATAACCCACTAGTTGCACGATTCCCTCTTTTACGGCTATAGTTTGGCCGTTCCGTTGACTTTCACTTTTGCAGTTGTGATGTTTGGATAACGCTCAAGAGTCTCTTGATTAGACATATTGGGAATAGATTGTGTGCATGGGAGTGAGCATTAAATCCATGTTGGGGTTAATTGAGTGAAATTAAAAGTGGGGGCCCATGACTATTGGATGACAGTTAGATAAGGAATATTTGTTCCTTATTTAATGTGTTCAGTCACCAACCTAGGACATTAAGTAACTAAAGACTTGGAGCATTTAGTTACTTCATTTAATGTGTCCCTTAGTGTCATGGGTTTCATATGGGTTTCAAGGAGATGGTTTCAGGGAGAATAATGTACACCATACTAAACATGATTAATCAGGGAGACTGATTAATCAATATTCAACATGCCTAATTCTGCTTTTAGTCTGGTAAAAGTAGGTTCATCTAAGGGTTTATTGAAGATATCAGCTAGCTGATACTCAGTAGGGATGAAGTGTAATTCAATATCTCCTTTAAGGATGTGATCCCTGATGAAATGATATATGCTTGGTTCTTGAGTGAAGTATTGGATTATTGGATATTGCAATGGCACTGGTGTTTTCACAAAAGATGGGTACCATCTTATAATGAATGTCATAGTCAATGAGTTAACTTTTCATCCATAGGATACTTGCACAACACCTAACAACAACAACATATTTAGCTTCAGCTAAGGACATAGCCACTGACTGATGTTTCTTGGCACTTCAACAAACTAATTTTCCACCAAGTATTTAACAAGCACCTGAAGTGCTTTTTCTGTCCATGTTACAGACAGCATATTCTGAGTCTGAATATCCTTTAAGATCAAAGCCTAAACATTTTAGATAATACAGACCAAGGGTTGGAGTACCTTTCAAGTACTTGAGGATTCTTTTCACAGCTGTTAGATGTGATTCCTTTGGATTGGACTGATATCTTGCACATAGGACTGTAGAGAATTGGATATCAGGCCTTGTTGCAGTCAAGTATATCAGTGACCCAATCATTCCTCTATATGAGGTCTCATTAACTAATTTGCCAGCTAAATCAGGACCTAAGTTGTTTGGAGGAACCATGGGTGTTTTTACTGAGGAACTATCAAAAATTTCATATTTCTTGAGTAAGTTCCTGGTGTACTGTTCTTGACAAATTGAGATTCCTTTGTCATCCTGCTTGATTTGAAATCCAAGGAAGTAGGTGAGTTCACCCATCATACTCATTTCAAATTTCTTTGTCATTAGTTTCTCAAACTGTTTACAAAGTTTATAACATGTTGAGCCAAATATGATGTCATCTACATACAATTGAACAAGGAGAACTTCTCCTTTTGATTTATAGATAAAACAATGTGTTATCTATTCTTCCCCTGGCAAACTTATTTTGAATATGGAAAGTAGAGAGAGTCTCATACCATGCCTTTGGTGCTTGTTTTAGCCCATAAAGAGCTTTGTCATGTTTACAGACATAGTCAGGGAACTCACTACTTTCAAAGCCATGAGGCTGTTTGACATAAACTTCTTCTTTCAGTTTACCATTCAGGAAGGCACTTTTGACATCCATTTGGTAAACTTTGAAGTTCATGTATGTGGCAAACGCAAGAAATATCCTGATGGCTTCCATTCTTGCCACTGGTGCAAAGGTTTCATCATAGTTAATTCCTTCTTTCTGACTATACCCTTGTGCAATCAGTCTTGCTTTGTTCTTTGTTGTGTCATGCTCATCTTTCTTGTTCCTGAATACCCATTTGGAACCTATGGCTATTTTTCCATAAGGGAGATGAACAAGAGTCCATACTTTGTTTCTATAGAACTGATTCAGTTCTTCCTGCATGGCATCAATCCATCCTAGGTACTTCAGTGCCTCAGATACCTTTTTAGGCTCTATCTTAGAGAGAAAATCAGCAAATAGACATTCACTTGATAAGTGATAAGTGTAAAATACACATATCCATTTATACCTAAAATAACCCAAATAAACCCAAAACAGACCAAAAATATGCTTGTATTGTTTTGTGTGTGCAAGTATGGATAAGTCACAAATCACAAGAAAACAGTCAAAATCGAGCAAACACGGACACGAGAATCAGAAGAGTTCAAAAAGAAGCCAAAGATACAAGCGAAAGCCAAATCCCTAGCCATTTCCTCTTTTATGAAGCTCCAAGGGCTAGTTTTGCTAATTTCGAAAGTTATTTATAACTAGAAAAAGAGGAAAAAAAGAGAAGGACCACTTGTGAAAACTCCCCAAACTCCAACAGTTTTAACTGTCGAAATAAGGGCGCCAAAGGTTTTACTGTTCACCCATCGTCCCAAAAGTTACCATCCAGTCAAAAACAAAGGGGTTCCTCAAATTAAAGGGCTAGAAGATGGGTCATCCTCTTGAAGTTCATCAGGAGGATATCTAGAGGAATCATTAATTCCTATCTCATTTACTGAGGTATTAGTAATCCTGATAGCTTCTATACTTTTATCAAATGTTACATGATAAGTCTCCTCTATTTGTTGTCTTCTTGTGTTATAGATTCTAAAAGCCTTTAAGACAGAAGAATATCCTAAGAAATATCTATCATCAGCTTTAGCATTAAATTTGCCTACATGATCCTTGTAATTATGAATAAACATAGGACATCCAAACACATGAATATAAGTGATATTAGGAATTCTTTCCCTCAATATTTCATAGGAAGTTTTATCATGTATTTTGACAATAATTGATCCATTTTGAGTATAGCAGGCTATTCTGACTGCATCAGTCTAAGAGTGCTTAGAAAGTACTAATCCATTCCAGCAAGTTCAACGCAGCCTTAGCAATGAAATGCCTCTATGAGAGTTCTTTTCTCCTTTTAGCTACACCATTTTGTTCAGGTGTATAGGGAGAAGATAAATTTTGAGAGATTCCTTTGTCATCATAGAAACTCTTAAGCTCATGATTTCTAAACTCAGTCCTATTATCAGTTCTGATTTGTTTGACATTTACATCATTTTTATTTTCTACCAACCTGATAAAAGACATAATCATTTCAGGTGCTTGACTCTTCTTCTTAAGAAAGTATACCCATGTGTACCTTGAGTACTCATCAACAATGACTAAGGTATATTTCTCAGGATTTATGGACATTAGACCTGCTGGTCTAAACAAGTCCATATAAAGAAGATGCAAACACTTCCTGATGGAGAAGTTTTGCTTCGTTTTAAATGAAGCTTTATGGTGCTTCCCTTTTTCACATGCTGTACAAGGTTTATCCTTTAAATAAACTAGTGAAGGAAGACCAAGAACTTTGTTTTGTTTGGCAAGTTTATTAATGTTCTTGAAATTTAGATGTAATAGCCTTTTATGCCATAACTAGTTTATACTTTCTGAGGCTTTGGCAAAGAATCAGGCTCTATTTGGAGTTAGTAATGACATGTCAAGGACATATACATTATTTCTTCTAGGGGCTATCAGGACAATTTCTTTGTTAGCATTAAATATTGTTCCTTGCTTATCATCAAACTATACAATATACTTAGCATCACAGAGTTGACTAATGCTAATTAGATTGTACTTAAGACCGTTTACAAAGGCTACTTTTGTAAAAACTATACCCCCACAGTTTATTGAACCATATCCGTCAGTAATACAAGATGAGTTATCACCAAATACTACCTTAGGACCTAGTTGCTCTACATATTTATGCAGATAACTCTTGACACCAGTCATACTCCTTGAGCATCCACTGTCTAGGTACCAGATGGGCTCCTTGATGTGTCTCTACACAAATAATAAACTTGGGTTAGTTTCTTTTGTGAACCTACTTTTTGGTGGGCTCCCTATCCTTTATAGCCTGAATTTTCTCACCTCTTTTGAAGTAATCAAATTCATTGTGGTCAGAGGTGGAGTGCAAAGTGCTTTTACATGTATTACACTTTACCCTAATTGATGACTCATTAAATTAAGTGGATTCAGCTAGTACTCCTCCTCTAATTTGAATAACACAATTGTGTCCTGAGGTAGAGTGATCATAGCTTCCACAGATTCCACACTCAGGGTAGTTTCTATAATCATCAGGTATATGATCATTAAAACCATAGTGTGTGCATGGTGGGAAAGGCTTTGCCTTTACTCTCAGGATCTGCTTGGAAGAAGATGCATATTGATAAGACTGGGCCTTGTAGTTCTCACTTCTTTTTAGTGAGGCAATATACATCTCATGATCCGAGGTCCTATGATCCTCCTTTTTACATATCATGCAATAGAGAATCCTATAGCAATCATCAGTTGAATGATTGGTATAGTGACAGAGTTTATACTTAAGTTGTGGCTTTTAAATAGTCTTAGGCCTGAGTGATTTTGATGAGCCAGTACTCTGAATTTGGGTTTAGAGTCTTGACTTATTTTAGATGAATCATGTATTTCAGGCATTGTGTGTTTCATGATACCTAAGCCTGGTCTCTCTTTTGGAGAGTGGGGTTGAAAGGTCAATGACAGTACCTCTGAGCTTGGTAAAGCTCCTTGAAGAATTTTCAGGGGAGGTAGTGAAGTAAGGAATTCAGCTTTAGAATCTTTGGATGATTCATGGGTATTTGAAGTTTCAAGAGACTCATTGACAGCTTGACTTTCAGGGACTAGAATTCTTCCAGTATTAAAGTATGGAAGTTTGCTGTCAGTATTGAGTCTCTTAACAGAATCTTTGGTTTTTGGAACCATTTCTTGGTCATACCCCATGGAAGCAGGAACAAAAAGATTTTCATTTTCATTCCTTTTAGATGATGAACCAGTGAGTAATTCACCACAAAGAACTTTCTTCTTTTGGTAAGGAATTTGCTCACTGATGCATTGGCTAACCTTTTTTGAGCTAGTTAGCCATTTTTCATTGATCTTTTTCTCCTCTTTGAGTTATTCTTGAAGAGCATGATTTAACTTAGTAAGTTTAGTGTTTTGAACTTGAAAAGTGACTGCATCAAGCTTAGCTTGTTTTAAGACTAATAGTTCATCTCTACACTTATTTAATAATTCAAAGACAATTTTGTTATACTTAGAAAGTAAGTTTAATCTCTGCTCTTCAACAAACATGAGATCAATGTTGATATATTTGAGGTAATTTTGCCAATTGGCATCTTCACCCATAGAGAGAAGAATATTTACCTTTTTCATGGTGATGTCAATCCATTCACCATTGCGAGCATGATTCTTTCTAACAGTGAGCTCATCATCAGCTAGAGCCATCAGTACCTTGACCCAAGTGACTTCTTCATCATCAGAGACTTCTTCCTCATCCCAGTCAAAGGTTTCAGCAACTAAACCTTTGTTCTTTAGTTGGAAGGTCTTTAGGGTCTGAGATGTAGAAGGATTTGCTTCAAGTAGTGCAATTTTAGCTTTCAATTTCTTGTACTCAGCCTTGTAGTCTTTCTGAACTTTTGGGTCAGCCTGACTAATTGAGTTTTGAGAAGATTGAATAAGTTTTGGAGTAAACTTGGGTTGAAATCCTTTTAACACTGATGAATAACCAGTCACGATGATTTGTAAGAAGATTCAGACGTTTTAGAAAAGCAGTCTTTTGTAAAATGACCTTTTTTGCCACATTTAGTGTTCTCATTTGCTTTTGGACTAGA
>BQNB010150673.1:0-16003 GCA_026074375.1 Tanacetum coccineum
AGTTAGAAAACATAGATCAATAGAGATCAATTAGCAATCATAGCTTGTAACCTAGTATGATTCAAGTTATAATACAAAGGTTGAGTTTGATAAAAGATCTTTTGTGTTTTTCTTAACACTATTCTTCTTAGCATTGTTGATTAGTTTCCGCATAATCAATAGTGTTCAATTAGTGTTTCATTATTGTTGCTTTGGATTTATCTAAAGTAACAAACCCTTTGCAAGCTAAAGGTTCAAGATCTATTCAGTAAGGGATCCAACAGCTTTCTCCATTCATCATTATTGGATTTAAGGTCAAAAAGATCATCATTGTCATCTCCCGGTGGAGACGAATAAACGAAAGCAGGTTCATCCGTGAACCTCTCGAGAACGGAAACGGGATCAACAATATCAATATCAATCGTAGGTGAAGAAACTATAGACGGATCTCAGTTCAGCAAATATTTAATTTCTCTATGATCAACTTCAAGATCAAAATTATCGTCCTTATTTCCCGGTGGAAATGGGTCAAGAAGAGCGAGTTCATTGGCGAACTCTTCAAGAAAAGAATCACTAGTCTCGACAAGTGGAGAACTAGGAAATGAATCAAAAGAGAAAGTGGTACTGACACTGAAGGAATGATTAGATTTCTTAATTTTTAACACTTCTTCAAACGATCCTCGCATGTGATGTCGATGAAATTAATCATGTTAATTGACTCATTGCCATGCTTATGAGGATGTTTTGAAGTGTTATCAGCATGAAAGATCAATTGTTTATCCCCGTCTCTCAAAATAAGCTCTTCTACATAGACATCGACTAGAGCACGAGCCGTCCTCAAGAAGGGCCTCCCTAAAATAAGGGGAACATGAGGATCGACATCGTAATCAACTACAACGAAGTCGGCCAAAAAATGAAACTTTCCTACTTTTACAATGACATCTTTGGCAACACCAACTGGATAAGAAACCGATCGGTTTGCGAGCTCGAGAGCCATGCGAGTCGGAGTAAGTTCCAAGAGCGAAAGCTTTTTCCATACGAAAAGAGGAATTAGATTAATGCTAGTTCCAAGATCGGCCAAGGCTAAGCACTCAACTAGCTCTGAAAAATCACAAGGAATGAGAAACTTGTCGGGGTCTCTAAGTTTTTCGAGCAACTTTTTTAGGAGCACCGCCAAACAATTCTCATTTAATAGAGTATTAGCCAATTCGAATAATTTCTCCTTATTACTAAGGAGACTCTTAAACATAGACGCGAACTTATGCATATAAAGAAGAGCATCTACAAAGCTAATGTCGAAATGTAATCTTTGAAAGATTTGAAGGAACTTCAACATTTGATTATTAGCTTTTTCACGAAGCTTTTGGTCGTTAAGTCTTAAAGGATAAGGTATCGACGGTTTAGGATTAGTCTTTGGAGCAACATCAGGCTCTTGAATAGGAACTTGGACAATCGAAGGTTGGACGTGTGCGGTACTTCCTAAATTTGTATTTTGCACCTTGTCCTTTGTCGCCTCTAGTTCACGTTCCATTTCCTTTGGTAGAGGAGAAGAAGTAGTTGGAAACGTAGGTCCATTATAAGAAACACCACTTCGGGTAGTGATAGCTTTCAAGTCACCTCTCGAGTTAGCAATGGTATTACTAGGAAGTGATCCCGAACCTAAGGGACTTTTCCTCTGTATCGTAAGATTAGTTAGCATGTTCATTATCTGATTATTTTGATTTTATAGCTTATTAGTTTTTGTCTCAATAGAGGAAAATTGATTTGTAAAAGAAGATTTGATTTCATTCCGCAATTCCGACTTCATATTACTCATTTGAGTTTGCATGGCTCTCAAAGTAGCTTCATTACTTTTTATGTAGTTCGATAACTCATTCGAAGGTCCAATTTGAGCTTGATTATTCGGGGCTTGATAATTCGGAGCTTGATAATTGTTGTTTCCTTGATTGAAGTTTTGCCCTCTTTGTTGATTGAATCCTTGATTGTTCGGAGCTTGATAATTTCCTTGATTTTGATTATACCGGTTCTAGTTATAGTTTTGACTATTCTGCACATTCAGAGGAGGAAAACCGGGTGGTCTCATTTGGTTGCTAGCACGATAATTCGGGTCTCCTTGAGGACGGTATCCGTTACCTCCTTGATTGTAGGTCCATACGGTTGCACAAGCATTAAAAGTGTTGCCATCGACGGCAAGACACTTATAGTAGGGATGTGGTCCACCACAAATCACCTAAGTCTCTTCTATGGCTTTCACGGTAGCTTGTTGAGTAGCCTTGTTCATAAGTACTAATTCCTTAACGATCTCGGTGAGAGCGATAACATCCGAAGAAGGAAATGGAGAAGAAGTAGTAGTACTCACTTTTGAAACAATCGGTTTGTTTCATGAAATACGTACTTTCAACTTATTCTCAATGATCATCAAAGTATCTCGAGGAGTACCGTTCAAAAGTTTACCACCGGCGGCTGCATTTAGCGAATCTTGATCGGATTGTGTCAACGCATTATAAAACGTGTCGATTTGATGTAATTCTAAAAAATTGTAATGTGGGCATTTACGACGGAGATCTTTAAATTGGTCCCATGCCTCACTAAACGTTTCGTCAAATATTTGTTGAAAATTCTTGATGTCATTCTTGAGATTCGTAGTCTTCGAAGGAGGAAAGAAATAATTCACAAACTTAGAAACGAGATCTTCCCATGTATGGATAGAACCAGGGGGTTCTTTTTCAAGCCAAATCCGGGCTGCCCCCTTAAGAGAAAATGGGAAAAGCATAAACTTGATAGCGTCATGTGGAACATTTTTTGTACTTAAGCATAGAAGTGATCTTGTTAAACCAACGAATATGAGAATGGGGATCGTCCCTCTCAAAACCATGAAATTGACTCGAAGTTACTAGCGTAAGTAACCCGACTTTTAACTAGAAATTTTCGGCAAGTATAGCGGGAATAACAATAGCATCTTTGTAACCCTCGGTGGGTGCTTGGAGTAATTACGACATAGTACGTGTATCCGCCATAGTAGCAACGGGAGTCTCTATAATAGATCGAAGCTCAGGTTCGACTATTTTCTTGGAACGTCTACGATTATGTCGCTTTCGAATCGTGGAAGATTCAACAATTAAATTTGATGAAGAGCGGGTGCGCATGCACTATAATAATAGAAATAAAAGAAAAATATTTTTTGTAAACCGATAGTCAAAAGTTCACGGTAGCTCTCTAAAAAACGCACAAAGAGGCGGAGGAGCAGGTAAGCGTGAAGTGTTTCTCCTTTCGGGTCGAAGTTCGTAGGATCAACCCTCCTTATAACTCTCTTATAGTTTGTTAATCTAAAGGTGAGCCGATTTAACAATTGACAACACGATTTATTTTTTTTGTTTTTTAATTTTTTTGGTATTTTAAATACTTTAGGAAAAATATTTTTGGTGTTTTAATAAATCTACAAAAATAAAATGAGAAAAATAAAATATTTTCGTATTTTTATAGTTTTATATAAAAGAAATTGAAAAATAATAAAGAAACGTAAAATTTATATTCACAAAAAACAAGAACTTCATGGGGAAGGGTCTTCAATGCACTAATCTTCAAACTTCAACGCGATAATCGTAACACACTTCCCCGACAACGGCGCCAAAATTTTTGATTCGTCTTATATAAGCAAATCGACAAACTACTCTTGTGAAAGAGTAATAAGCTAATTACTAATAAGATATATTTCCAGAAAGTATTGATGAGAAAATTACCCTTTGAAAAGAATAAAGTTCAAATCGTTCCCGAGTCGTTTTCCCAACGAAGCGTGAATATTAAAAATCTTGTTTCGGTTCGTGATGGCGTGCTTGAATATTTGAAATTTTGGATTTTAGATTCTAAAACTAATAACGCAAAGGGAAAGCATATAAAGGCACACTATTCTAGGAATTAAGGTAATTTAAAAATCTAACGACATTTAAAAATAATTATTAACTAATTAATAACTAAACTTTACTAACTAATTAACTAAAAATGACAAATTAAAACTCTAAAAACTCAAAATGCAAATTTTTTAAACTAAAATGTATTAAACTAATTTTTAAATGACAGAAAATATTTTTTTATATTTTTAAACTAATCAAAACTATTTTTAAAGCTAAATAATACTAAAAATTAAACTAAAAATACTAAACTTAATCCTAAAAATTTGAGAAAATTTATAAAAATACTAGACACTATATCTGAAGTTTACAAAGAAAAACGACTCAAAAAGCTACACCTAATAAGCTGGGAAAATTCAAATAAGCTGATTAAGCTTAAAAACTAAACATGCTTAAGAAATAAATGAAAGAAAGCTATAATGAAAAAGTCCCAAGGGCACAATGTTAAGGGGTGTGTGTTGCGTGGGGGAGGTCACAGGTTCAAGTCCTGTGACTGTTCTTTTTTGGAAAACATTTTTTTATTTTTCTTTTTTGAAAAAGCTAAAATGAGAAACTTTAATAAAGGACTTAAGACTTGAGCTTATTAATAAGCTATAAAAAAACAGTTAAAAGGTGACAATTTGTTTTCTTAATACTTTGATATGACATAAATAATCCTAAAACTAGAGAAATCATAAAACACATACTAAACGTAATCTTAAATTTTGCGAAAAATACTCAAAAGATTAGACATTATTCTAAGGATTTATAAAAGAGAAAAACGAATCCAAAAAGCTTAAGCCAAAAACGCGTGCAATTAGATATCAGCTAAATAAGGCTAAAACATAACACAAAGTATATAGAAATAAAAAACCATCAAGTTTATAAACAAGAACCACACGGGCGACTGGTAAGGTGTGTGTGAATAGTGATAAGGGAGAGTTACAGTATCGCGAAGGTCTTGAGACTTAACTTTTTTGTAAAAACATTTTTTTTAAAAAGCTAAAGAATAAGCAAAAATAAGTAACTTTAATAGAGGATAAGTTAGAAAAGCACAAAAGAGATGATAGTTTGACTAGCTTAAGACTTAATTGCTTTTAGTTGAAACTGATAAACAGCTATTTGGACCAATAAGCTAATAGTAAGCTTAATAATCTAGAAACATCTTAACCTCAAGACCTAATAAGCACTTGTGACAAAAAATAAGCAACTAAAATAAGCTGAAAAGCACCTAAAGCTATTAAGACAGTTTGACACAAAAACCACTTTTAAATGACTTTTGACACATTTTTAGCAGCTTACTATACGATTTAAAACAACAATTAAGCACGTGAAATAAATCCTGAAAACTAAAAACAGACACAAGAGAGCTTCATACTCTAAAAAAACAAACAAATAAGCAGGGAATGAAGCACATTTCATTTTAAGGCTAAAATACGCCCCCTTAGAAAAAATGAGATCTGAACAGATGGGAAGACTCCACTATTATTTGGCTTTTTGGAAAATTCAATATGACTACTTTAAGCTAAAATTAAGACACTTAAAATGATTTTTAGACATCTAAAACTTGAAACAAGACTTGTATCAACTAGACTACAATAATAGCAAACATTTCAACCAAAGATTAAACAAAGAAAAGCTAGATTATTGATTCAAAAGATCTGCACATAAGGTCATTTTGCTTAAACCAAAAAAAAATCCTATTTAACTGTTTTTGATCCAAAACTCACTCTAAGGTTTTTCCACAGTTCTAGATACGTTCAATAACAGATTGCGCAAAGACAACTCATATTGTGACACAACACCTCACGAACTTAAGCTTAGCTTTGTAGATGGAGACTTTAAATAAGCTCCTTATTAGAAACACTGAGACTAACAAGATTTAAGGCGAATTGAGATAAAACAAACTAACGCAAGCTTAACAAAACCAATTCTACAAGGCTACAATGGAAAACTATCATATAGGACCTTGATTGAGCTTATCAAAATAACTATTTTTAGGAATAAATACACAAGATAACCATGATTTTCCTTATATTTAAGTTCTTATCCCAAACACCCTTTAAACTTTTGCGAAAGTACAGATGCAAATAAGCTGAACCACCAGATCATAATGACGACCTTTGATTATTTGAAAACAGATTAAGCACTAACCATATTAAGGACATATAAGCAATATAACCTTATGAAAAATAAAGCACCTAGAACAATAAGCTACTTAAGTAACCGTTTTAATGACACTAAAATACGACTGATAATATTTTTATAAAACTCTAATCAAACTTATACAAACTATCTAAAACAAACATATTAAGAATATACAACAGATACGAAATAGCAGACACAAAAAATAAGCCAGACAGACAATAAGCAAGCCAACATACGCAGTAGCAATACGCTGAATGTGAAAATAAGTCTAAAAATAGAGAGATATAGACAAGTAAGCCTTAATCTAGCTAAAACAGTGGATCTCAACACTTTGCTTTTTCAATCTTTAAATCTACAAGCTATTCGTAAAGAAAAGACAACTGCTATAAGCCCTATAATATATCCCTTCCAAGTTCTGAGCTTTATCTTCCAAGATGTGCTTCTTCATTAATTTTGAGGTGATTTATACAGACAAACAGTCTATTCAGTTAGGCTTAAAGGCGAGGCTAACTGCGAGATAAGTGATAGCTTATAAGGAATGTAGTCTATTGAGCTTAATAAAGTAGTCTATCCTAAACTCATACTTTTAAAACATTTGCCCATAAAAAGTAAAATAAGCACTTAACACCGAAGATATAACAGCACAAAATACACTGAAATTATTATTAATTATTAAAAGGATTACAGAGCAAAAAAAGGAAAATAGCCAATAAGGCTTAAAACATACAAACTAAATAAGCTACAAAAACCTACCTTCTTAAGCTAGAGCTAATCCTCTATACTTGCGTCGAATGACTCTATTATTATAGAATGACGAGAGAAAGCCTCTAGAGCTTGAGGAGCGATCTTCGTCCTTCAATCCTAGCCTTATCAAATCAACCCAACTCTTAATATCCATCATTTTGAGGGCCCTATGATATTTCTTCTCCACATACTCAACAGCCAATGATAATATCTTAGAGGATTGCCGAATTTGTCAAGGAGATTATGTAATGCCTCACATCCACACATAATCTTATACGAAATAGGTATCAAGCTTAGAGAGGGATTATTGGTTTTTTCAACCCTGGTTAAATCATTGTGGTGAAATAGTGACTGGAAAAGGTACATATGAACAGTACATAAGGTTGCGTTAATTTTGTTTGAACTGGATAACGGGTTTGTGTGGTTTTGTGGCTTTGACTTCAGGGTGTTTATCTTGTGGCGCAGGATTAAGATAATGGTTAAAATTGGATTTTTCTTAATCATTCATGATTTTTATGAGCTGACGCCGGCCCATGCAACGGGTACGGTTGAAACGGGTACGGGTTGGCCCATTAAAAATGAATATGCCTTCGGCTTCATTTTCCTCACGCTCTTTTAATCATGTGCTCGGTTTTGTCCAATTTGGCTTTGTTTTTTGTCCTTTTTTTAATATCCGTTACCTGCATAATACATTTGACAAAACACACATATACAATGTATTTTTCATGTATTTTTGGTCATTAAAGCTCGTTTTACTAAGAAAAAATGATATGTGATTAAACACATATCAGAAAGAGAGTAGCTTCTCCTTCGGTCTCCTCCTCTTCATCTTCATCGTCCGATGGAAATGAAGCACCATCATTCTTAGAATTTTATGAGGAACTTTACAAAAAAGAGGACCTAACAGATGCCCAAAGAGAAAAGAGAGGAATGTTTAAATGCTTGAACCGTTACTTCGGGACCATCACCAAGTATTTAAAGATTCAAAAGTGATTGATGCATATGTGTTGGATGTATGTGGTTATTTGCTATTAGTATTACGGATATTATGATTAGAATAATGTTTTCCATTGATATTTGTTTGTGCGTATTGAACTACTTATGACTATGTTATGAATTTTGATGCTTGCCTGACTAGTTTGTTAGAGTTTTAGATGCAAAATTGCAGTTTTGGTCATATTTTTGGATGCTACGGATCCACCATATGGTAGATCCGTCTGTGGTTTTGGTGGATCCGTGCATCACCAGTCCAGGCGCCAAAATTCAAATTTTCTTGATTTGTAACTTTTTTACTTTATCTTATAATCATGCTATATGATACTATATGGGACTTTAAACCTTAGGATAAAACAAGTTTTCCATATAATCCAAGAACCATTATACAAAACACTTCACCACTTTCACCATTTAATCATCATCCTTAAACACCATTTTCTTCACATTTCTCACAATTCTCATATACAAACCTTACTAGTTCATCACTATCACTAGCTCTTCCAAAACAAGTTCACCAAATTTCAAGAGAAAAACCGCATGAATGAGTGTCAAGAATCCAACGTATGTCAATCTCACATCCTCAAGTGAGGAACACCAAAATGAAAAAACTCCATTACCACCTCCTAGAAAGAAATCCCTTTTACCACCACAAGCTCCATCAAAATCCATCTCTAGCAAGAGTACACACTACACCTCATTATCATCACCAAGTGAGTCTCCGACACCAGCTCACGTTGCACCTCCACCCAAACTCCATTTTGTCATCCCACTAAAACTTGAACCTCAAGAACTTCCACTACTAACTTCATCGCCAAATGACCCTTATGTGTCAACCATGGATAATTAGCCACCAGGCCCTTCCAAACCATCTCCACCACCATGTGTCATACGACCACCACCCGGGTTTCCACATCCACCACCAGGATTTGAACAATTAACAACATCTCAACCATTGTTTGTTAACATCAACAACAATGCACCTCACCTCTACAACAATGCACCTCCACTTGAAAACATTCCACATCCACCACCAAATCTTGGAAATCAAGATTTTCCTGATCCTCTAAACAACTTAGATTTTGTTCATCCAAATGACATGCCTCACCTCCACAACATGTTTTGTCAATGTTGTAGCACCATAAAGCATGAGATCCAAATGCTCCAAAACCGTGTCTTATACATTCGACAACACCTCGGATCTTCATCAAACCCACCATACTTCCCGCATTAGGCGCATGGAAATTTCACCTCACCTTCGGATTATATGGGAAAATGATATTTATCCCAAGATTTAGAATCTTTAGTTATTTTCTTTTCTAGTTTATTTTTATCGTCTTTTAGGCTCTAAAGCCAAATTTTATGTTAATTTCCCTTATAATGGATTTAACATTATTGAAATTGTTGTGGGGATTCTTGATTGCATATTATGATATATGTGCTCGTGTTGTTGCCATATATATATTTTCTTGTCTACTAACTTTGTTTTGTAGCACGCATCCATAGCTCGATTCTTTAGTGCCCCAAGCGAGGGGGAGCATAGACCAAGAGGGAGCACTTGCAATATCATCTTTATTTTTTTACTTTGCATTCGTCACCAAGTCACTTAGCATTCGTCAAAACAAGACTTGCAAGGAACGCCTCTACAAACAGTTTTTTCTTCGACAAAAAGGGGGAGAAGAGATGTAAACTCATCCAATAAATACTTATTTAGTAACTTTTAAATACGTATAAGTTTATATTTTGTCATCATTAAAAAGGTGGAGAATGTTAATACAAATATTTTTCACAACCCGTAAATTTCCGATAAATATTTTAGTCGTTTTCGTCCAGTAATTTGAATTATATAAGTTTCGTTTAATTTCTACGTTTAATCGGGAGGTTATTCCGTTATTATCTGAGAACCATTACCGAAAGTAATCTGTGTTTCTAATTATCATAGTTTTTCGACAGTAGTCGCGTTTATACGTTTCGTGTGAATAATTAATTTTTAGAATTTATTTTCATGCGTAACTTCATTTTTTTAAATCTTGGGTATGTCGCAAACATTTACTTAAAGATATTAAGTCTTGGAAAATATATAGCATGGGATTCTTTATTTCAAATTTTGCAAGCAAATTTGGTCCCCAACCCCCCCCCCCCCACCCTAATCCCTTGGTCATCCGCCCTCTATAGGACACACACATGCATTCTTGGTTCCTTTATTATTGCAACAATGTTCCTATTGTCCTACCAAATTTAAACATGACTAGGTTCATTCATTTCACATTCCTTCACCAACATAAAAACACACACTACTCTCCTTCCCTCTCCTGTCTTCTTCGACGCCACCAAACACACACATTTTAAGCATCTTTTTCATCTTTTGATCAAAAACCGTTGAAGACTTAGAGTTTGTTTGTTCGTTAGTGTTATTCGGGTAATCTTTAAACAACGTTTGGGTTGTGTTAATCATCAAATCATCTTCTAATCCTTCATTCCTTGTAAGTTATCAAATCTTCATAAATCTTGTACTTTTATGTTCATCATCGTGTCTATAAACAAGTTGTACAAACGGATTATAAAAGTTTTGATTTTTAAACTACGTAAACTTTAAAAGGGTTGTGCTATGGTTCGAAAATAATAAAAATAAAGACAACGAAATCATAGTTTTGTGATCGTGGTTATTTTTATGTAATACAAATATATACTTATAGCTTATTTGAAGGTTCAACTTATAAATAAGCCACAATTGGCTTATTTGAACTTAATGGGCTTATTATTCGGTTCGGCCCAAAAAGGAAAAAGAAAGGATGAGTTGTTTTAGCTTATTTTGTTTTGGCTTATATTTTTTTAGCTTATTTCTAGCTTATTTTGAAAGGACAAATAGTTGAGCTTATTTAGCTTAACAAATAAGCCCAAATAAAGCTTAACGGGCTTTTAGCCGCGTCCCACAACCAAAAGCCCAAACCATGATCTTAATCCATAAGCTCAATGGTTCGGCTTATTTAAGTTGGCTTAATGAGAGCTTATTAATAGGTAATTATTGTACTAAGAGCTTATTTGAATTATTTTAGCTTAACGGGCCTAACCAATAAGCCCGAATGAGCTTTATATGTTTCAGCCCAACTAACAAGCCTAAACCGTGGCTATAAGCCCACGATTGGCTTAATAGGTTTCGACTTAGCTTATTAGAAGCTTATTGATAGCTTATTAATAAGTCTTGTGTTCATTTGCTTAAACAGTTTGCTTATCAGACTAAATGGATAAGTTTATGTTAGCCTTAAAATATGTTGACTTATACGAAATTACACTGGTTATCATTAGGCAAGACCCGCAGGGACTAGTATTGTTGAGTTAGTATAGTTTCCCTTGTTTTGACCTATATATACCCCCTCCATACTTCCATGGAGGGGTGAAGCTCACTTTTGTAAAGTGTAAGTGAGTGTGTTTTCTCTCTAGCACACACATCTTCCCATCTTTTATTCCTTTATCTCTAATAAACATGGTTGAATTCCTTTTCCATTTTACCATACCTCCAGATCAGTTTTAATTCTGTTTTATATACGTCATTTATTTTCTACAAGTGGCATCAGAGTCTAAATCAAGGCATTTGTATCATGTTGGCCATTTTCATTATCTTGTTACCAGGCTATTTTTTTAAAGGTTGTACGTTTCTATTTTTTTACGAGAATCAGTCTCGTGGTATAAGTGTTCTTCTCCTTCTAAGAATCAACCACGAAATTGATATATGTTGTTTATGTTGTTGATATGTTTCAGTCATCATTCTGTTATTATCTGTTGAGTTTTGTGCTTCAAACACACATGGGTTTGCTTATTGTTTCTTGGTAGCATTTTGGCCAAAAAAAAAACCAGATCTGGTTTTTAAGGAAAGTACGAAAGTGACAGTTGCCAGCGGTTTGGTAACTGTACGACCACGGTTAGCCATGGAGGTTTGACCACCGTAGCGGCTTGGCCACTGTGGCGGTTTAATACACAGGTGTAACGGTTTGATTATATCTTGGTCCTACATAAATGAAACTCTGTCCATTTCTCCTTTCGGTAGCGGTTTAATGGTGTGGCGGTTTGGCAATGGATGATTGGTGGTGGCGGTTTGGTTAAACCACCACCATGGCGGTTTGGTTAACAGTGGCAGTTTGGTTCAATGGTGGCGGTTTGGTGGAACCACAACCCAAACCGAGTCAACTCGGTTATTACCGAGTTGACCCGGTCAACTCATTGAGTCATGGTTTAAGACAGAAATGAGAAGATAGACAAAACAGACTCATGTTCACCACAACAATTAGCAATAACTACAATAAAAACCATAACCTGAATCAACAACAATAGCCATCAACACCACAATTACAAATCCAATTTCACAACTACACCTATCCCTTCGTCACAAATATTAAAATCAACTCCATATCTTATAAATCCCTTCGTCTCCAAATATCCCATCTCAATCTCGATACCAAGTCTCGAACACAAATAAAAATGAGAATGATCTAATCTCTCATTTATCTCATGTTATACAAAAATAGTTATGACCTTACAAAGATCAAACACGAATAACGAATCATCATTGATCTGTCAAGAGTAAAACCTCTCTTTGTTATACGAAAAATAAAGAATGAAATATAACAATCATGTTATTTTCTCTCTTTGTTTCGATTACAAGACAAACAATAAAAAACAAACCTACCTTAGATCCTAAAAAGGACCTTGAAGCCGCATCCTTCTTGGTTATGTATGGTTCGATTAGAATGATTCAAATGAAGGTCTTGTTATTTGAGTAATTGGGTGGCGTGGAAGGAATGTTTTTGTTCCATTTGATTTATTGTTAGAAAGAGATGGATGATTGAAGGAAACTGAGTATGGAAGACAGATGGGGGATGGGAGTGGATTTGTTGTGACTAGGTATTGTGTGTGATTAGGGTTAGGGTTAAGTGAAATGAGAAAATTTAGGGATTGTGATAGTTATATAACCCTTTTTCTCTTTTGGATCAGGCATAATTTATGCTAGGCCAAGTATGCTTATTTCTTTTGGGCCGTTGTTTATTGAATACAAGTTGGGCTGAATTTATAACTTGTATGACAGAAAGGGCTTGTTAACAAATGGCTTGGGCCGAGAATTATGCTTGGATCCAAATTTAAAAGTGGACTGGTAATGATTGGGCTAAAAATGGCAGATTTTGGTTCATTGGCCCATTGTGGTAGTAATGTTATGGATTAGGCCGGGTACAAAAATGCTATCATGACAAGTTGACTAGACAATGTATTTTCATTTACAATATTCAAAAACAACATTTGTTCTAGTTTAACAGAATTTAAACAACAAACACGATACATAACGCTAAAACGATCCTGAAAAGATTCAATAAATGACAAACGGCTAGAGATTCGAATTACGATGACAAGTGATCACGAAGTTGATTTGGTATCCCTTATTTGAGATTGAAGTAGGTTTCATGAAGGAGTCTACTTATTTCATCATCGAGACTTCCTTCTATTTTCTACCCTTTTTTCTACAAACCCAATCTATCGATTGATGACTTGCTTGAACGTATATAGCTTATGATTAAGACTTGGATTATCTAGTTATTTCTTGATGTAAGGAATTACATTGTAGTGCTCACGGGTTATATCTATCACTTAAAGGAGTTACATTGTAGTACTCAGTGTCGCACGCTGATGTCGATGTGGATAATTTCAAGAGGTGTTGTACTTCTTATACTTTTAGGACTGGGTATAGAGTACTTACAGATTTAATCTTGCACCGTTCTTCAATCAACAACAGTGCAAGCTTAAGTAACAAATTTGGGGGATTTTACTTCATTTTCAAGTTTGGTATATCGGGTTTACTTCACCAAGTGATCACAACAATAACCAATAGATTACGAGGTTGGTAAAACAAGCCAGAGAGTTTAAAGGTTAAAATGTAATCAGCACTTCTCACGGGTAATTTTGTGCTATTCCAAGACAAGGGTACTTCACAGTCTAAGCAAAATTCTCAAAGTTCTTCAACGATCCTTTACAAGACCTTGATTATACCAAGTTTTCTTGATTCTTGCTTCATCTCCTACTACGGTTTCTAAAGTCAAGAGGGTAATGGTTCGTTTGGATTTCAAGATTTGTGCTTAAGACAAGAACTTCTCGAGTATATGGACGAACACGACAATAATGCTTCTGAGAGTTCGCAACCATCATGGGGGGAAATGTGTACATCCAGGACTTTGTTGACTTTGATGTTACCATATCAACTTCCAGGGGGAAGTAGTGTATACTACTTTACTAAGTATGGTTTATGAAGTATTTTGCATACGTGAGAAGAATTGTTGCTGATTTCCCGCATGCACCCCTAAACGAATATTCACCAAGCCCTAATGACACGAAGCATTGGTCGTTGGTGTGGTTTGACTTCTACAAAATCCCGCTGTGTACGTCAATGACAAGTAGAAGATTGTTCAAGCTGCATCAAAGTTTTAGAATCTGCTCAAGATAAGGATGTTGGTTTCGGGGGAAGCTAATTCAGAAACTTCGCCAAAAAGAAGTGTTAGGAATATGAAATTCCTAGGAAATTTTTAGAAACTTACATAGTTAGTTAGCAAAGGCCCATGGATAAACCTATGCAAGCCCAAGCCCACTTGGTCATTGTAAGTATATTAACACCTCTTCATGCCTTGGAGAGGTGGTTGGTTGCTCATTTTTCACACAATTCAATATATGTTTTCTTTCTCTCTCTAAGTGTTCATCCAACCCTTTCTCTTACTAAAACAACTTGCCTCCTCTTTCCATGTATGTTATATGATTATTCTTGAAGATCTTGTCAGTAAAGCCCATTAGTATGCTGTGTAAGCGTCCCTTTTTTAAGATCTTGTCAGTACGTATCCGGCTTTGTACGGTTGAGCTTCTTTTGGTAACTTTCGACACCTAATTGAAGATCTTCCACACGCCTTTGGATGACAATGCTTCTTGTGAACATTCTCAAGGAGACATTAAAAGCTAGGCGTTATTCAACGGTGAGATTTGTCAACTTGTCTTGAACAAGAAGAAGCAGTATGTGTTCAATATCTTGTATGCGAAGCCTGTTGAAATCGCCTTCTTTGAACTTGTATAGCTTGTCATCATCCCTACGAACAGTGATCCAATCAAGATGCTTGTAGTTATTCCACTCGACTATTTCAATCATTATGACAGCAATGATTCTGCGTTTGGAGTAGACATCTCTAGCAGATTCTGTTGGATCGTTTTACTAAATAGATCTTAACCTTTAGCTTGCAAAGAGTTTGCTCCTTTAGATAATTCTAAAGCAACAATAATGAAACACTGAGTAAACACTATTAATTATGCGGAATCTAATCAATAATGCTAAGAAGAACAATATTGAATATCACAAAAGAACTTTTATATTAAACCTTGAATCTGCCTAGGTTACAGATTAAAAGCTATGATTATTATTCGATCTCTACGATTTGTGTATAACTATATCTACTAACTATGCCTAGGGTTCCTTTTATAGACTAAGGAAACCCTAATGGGCTTTACAAAATGAGTATAAAAATCATGCATATCCTTTCCTAAGATATCTCATGCATATCTCATAAACGGTACTAACTACTTTATACTAACGGCACTAACTAACTGATCAGTACTTAACACTTTGTACTGTTAGTACTAATTACAACTAACGGTACTAAGTATTATAACTAGCGGTACTAAGTCAGGAATGAATAATTCCTAACAATCCTCCCCTCAACATGATTGTTGAACTTGTTTAACTTCATGTTTTTTCAGTTTACTCTTCTTGAAATCTTGGAGGATGTATCCAAACACTCTGTTAAATCTTGATCTTGATCTTTGATAATTTTGACATCTTCAGCTATCCATCTTTATCAGCAACAGCAACATCAACATCCAACTAAGTTGGCTTTGTAGTTTTTGGCAAACTACCAGCTATTAACGGATTTGATATTCCTTTACCAGTAGCCGTTTGCTCTGAGATAGCCAATTCTTTATTGTAAACAACAAGGTGAATTGATAACCTTATAATTTTGAGTAAACTATCAACTATCAATGGATTTGATTTGTCTTTACCAAAATCCATTTGCTTTTGGACTAGTCAATGCTTCATTGCCATAACATGGTGCATTGATAACCATTTAGTTTTTAGCAAACTAATAGCTATTAACAGATTTGAGATGTCTTTACCAGGAACTGTTTGATCCTGGACTAGCCAACTCTTTACTATGAAGCAAGGTGAGTTGAGAACC
>BQNB010150674.1:0-16003 GCA_026074375.1 Tanacetum coccineum
TTGACAACTTGGAAACCTTGAATAACTGCCAAAAGGCAGTTATACATGCCCTAATCCTGTTTTATATATACAGACGTTTTTCTTTAGTCATTCTCACTGGTTCATAACGTTCTCAAATAACACATACAAAACATTCTCAATCTCTGAATTGTATCCGATTGAATAATTTGGTAGAACCGCCGAATTGATTCGATCTGAAAGTGTTCACACGCCTTTTAGAGATTCAAACAATATCCGGTTGTTCGTTGTTTATTCTGTTAATCACCAACACAATGTCTATGAATTATTGTACTAGCAAATTATTTATCTTTCTTTTCTTTTTCATGTGTACCTCATATTTAATTTTCTCTCTTACTTTTGCCTTTATCACTTCATATGTTTTCATCTTGAAGAGTGTTGTCAACTTCACACCATTTTTCCTTGTTCAACTTTCAAAGCAAATTTGATTTTGTGAAGCGCAATGTTTATAAACATATTTTTGTCCAAAGGACCATACTTGCATATGATGTTATCATGTAACTTGTTTATTCGATTTTTTAAAGACATGTACAATCATTAGAAACAACAAATGGGTCAAAGTTGGAATCTGATTCAAGCATTATAGATATATAGTTATACAAATATTGATCCAAACTATACGTGCTTGATAGATCTTAAGATTAAAACATTTACACATGCATATGTTTTGTTTTGAGATTTGAACCTAATAAAATACATAAACGTAAAGTTTAAATATGAGTCATGCAAGACACAAATATTGGACTGATTTGTCGTGGTAAGTTACAGGTTGCTAACAAGATTGATAATTAGAGGTAACTATACAAAATCAGTTTGCACTATCGTCTTATTTTTCTTGTTGTTTTTGCTTGTGTTTTCGTCACAGGTTTGAAAGATTTTCAGCAAGAGGTTGAAACTTCCATGCCAGGCAATAAGCCGTTTCTTAAGTCGATTATGGTAACACGAACTCTTTTTGTTGGGTTTATAAAGCATTAATCTTATTATGAATGTTTTGTTTTTGTTTTATTGTTACAACTTATATACTTTGTTATCTTGTTCATGTATGTGCGCATGTTATCTCTATCCCCTAATTCACACTTAACATATAACACGGTCAACCGTTTACCACATATTTTGTGTCGTCACAAAATGGCTAGTCGTTATAGGGTATTTTTCTTGTAAGCTAGTATTAAGATCGAATACGTGCATACAATTTTGAACACTCAAGACGTACGCTGCACCTTGTGTGACATCGTCATAGAGTCATCAACTGAAACAACAAAACTAACAATTTATATATACTGAGCAGAAGTGAAAACTTCATCCTCGATCCTAAACACTCCGATGTTAAATTATAATTTTGTTAGCTTCTATTTACAGCAACAAAAAAATGCTGGAATTTAAAAGAAAATGTGAAAGCATAATAGGAAACCTATTTAGGGCGAGGTGGAGTTGGCGGGGGGGGGTTGGCGGATCGTGGTCTTTGGGTTATTTTTCTTGTCGTAAGAGGGGTGGTTGAAGCTTGTTAGTATATTAGTAATTTAAGTTGTATTTTTTTAGAAGATCCTTTGCGAGAATTGCGTTTGCGCCATTCCTATTTTGGTTTTTGACACTCAGTGTAATTTACGCTTTGCACTTGCAAAGTATTTGCACATGCGGGAACTGCGTTCAGGAATTGGTCATCATACTTGAAACATCAACAATAATATCTTTTATATTTACTGTGCTGAAATAGTGAGGGTGGAAAAAAATATCTCTTCATCTCCTCTTCGGATCTATAATAACTCCCACATCCGATGTATTTGGTATTAATTAATATGTTAAATTTTGTTTTCGACTTTTAAATTATATAATTTTGTTTAGCTAGTTTTATAGCTTCGATTTACAGCAACAAAAAAAATGCTGGATGGGTGGTGGAATTTTTTTAATTAAAATGAATAGAAAATGTGGGGGGGGGGGTGAAAGCATATAATAGGAAAAAATGTAGCACCTTGGTGCAACTAAAGTCATTTTCATATTAACTCTTTTGGCTAAAGCATGTTGGATTTTGGCTATTAGGTTGGCTTTGTAATAAACATTTGGGTAACTTTATGCATGCGTATTTGCTTGTCAGTTAAATAAGCTTCTATGAAAGCATGCACCTCAACATTTAATACTCAAAAAGCAGCTTATATGTAAAGCCATAAGCTGCATGGGTACTCAAAACAGCAGCTTATCATGTTTTAAAAATGCAATAAACTGCTTCAATAACCTTACTATACACGCCCGAAGTCATAGCATACAGGAACAAAAATCATAGAGCGTTGGTGTCCTAATACATCACGTGTGACACAAAACTCCGAGAGCATGTAAGGAGTGTTTGGAAAACCGTTAGAAGAAAGGTGATTGTGCGCGTTCCTCTAATGAGTAAAAATCAGTTTTGTTTAAACCAGATAATAATCCGTTTGAGAAGATAGTGATGTTCGGGAGGGGTCTCGTACAGATCTTCCGTCCACTCTTTGATATTTCTTGGGAGCTTGGACCATCGGAATACATTTGTTTTTCGGTTTGGTACACATCTATAATGAAGCACCAATACCTCTATCACGGTCTATACCAATGTGTGGCGTTAGATCGAAAGAGGTATCAGGATATCCGCCGTTCATACGGAAGATTATAGTTGTCATGTCGGCAAGAGCAACATCGACACATGAACCTTCATCCTCTTGTTGAACAACTCCGGTGGTGAAACCGACAATGTAGTTGATCTTAGGTCTGGGCATTTCCATTTTTTTTATAGACGGCGGTTTTGCGGTTGTGGTTAGTTAGGGCTTTACATCGGTTCTTGGGTTTCTGTGAAAGAAATGAAGATCGGTTCTACGGTTTAGATCGGTTCTACTAGTGGGCTGGCCATACTTTAAATTTCACCGGTTTGGGTTTTTTATTTTCTGTTAAAATTTTAAACTAACTATAAACTTTTTAAATTTCACCGGTTCGGGAAACCACACAGCTCTTGTTACAAAATTTTAAAAACCCGAACCGGTGAAATTTAAAAAGTTTATAGTAAGTTTCAAATTTTAACCAAAAATAAAACACCCGAATTGGTGAAATTTATAGTATGGGCAGCCCACTAGTAGAACCGATCTAAACCTAGAAGAACCGATCTTCGTTTCTTATGCAGAAGAAGAACCTAGACCGATCTAAACCCTAAGACTAGATCACCGCCGGTAAACCGCGTCTATATAAAAATGGAAACGCCGCGAAAACCTTAGGCAACTTACATTGTTGGTTTCACCGAGTTTTTCAACAGAGGTATGAATGGTTTCATGTGTCGATGTTGCTCTTAGCCGACATGACAAACTATTAATCTTCGTTAAATGAACGGCGGAGATCCCGATACCTCTTTGGATCTAACGCCACATATTGGTATAGATCGTGATAGTGGTATTGGTGCTTCAATACAGATGTGTACCAAACCACAATACGGATTAGAAAAAAACAAATGTATTCCCATGGTCTAAGCTCCCAAGAAATATCAAAGAGTGATCGGAAGATCTGTATGAGACCCCTCCCGAACAACACTATCTTCTTAAACGTATCATGTGGATTGAACTGAAGGATGTTATCGATCGCAAGCTGCTAAGGATGTTCGGTAGGTTTGGATTTGGGTGTCTGGTTCTGTTTATAATGTGTATGGGACCGTGTGAAGACCCAGTTGTTGCCTGTAAGCATGCACGACACGACCACCATACCGTCGTGCGTAGAGATGTTCTGTTTCTGGAGTCAACATGATTAGTTAATCGTTGGGTTGAATACTAGTCAGAGAACAAAGATGATCATTATGGAAGTAGTCGAAGAACCCCAAAGCCACCCTTCTTGTCAAGACACAAAGAGAAACATTGTTTGATATAAGGATGGGAAATTTCGGTTATTTGTAGGCACATTAGCTGTAAGACTGCTCTAGGTTAGAAAAGTGTGGTTTGTTGTGTTGCTCTATGTGTAGTGTTATATAGGGGTAATAAAGTGGATATCTCTTTTATTTTACACAAATGGGCTACTTGTGTTTGTTTGGAAAGATGATCTTTTTACACAATGGATACTTGTGTTTGTTTGAGGATATCCTAGCCATGCAACTGATGATCCGTGTGAAACACATAAAGGGTCCAGATTTCATCTTATATGGGGTCAGTGACTAATAAGAAAAATAGAGAGAAAAATGGAGGGAAATTAGTGTAATGCGATACAAAAGCTATTAAAGATTGGTTTGGGATACACTTCTAGAAATCTTATTATATGAGACTATTATTCGCGAGTAGTGACGAAAGTATATATTGACATTAATTTGTGCGTTTATTTTTTCTAATGTATATATACGAGTGTGGAATAAGTGAAAGCGAAAAAAGTTAATTGTTTAAATTGTAATTAGGTAATTAAATATTTAATAGATTGCATTATATTTTATATATCACGGTATTTTAGTCAAACAATAATGCATAGTAACAAAATTTTGTTAAAACAGTCATAGTTGTGATATTTTGGTTATTTGTTTTCTTCACTTATTAGCTATTAACTAAGAGAATAATTAGAGAAGTTGTATTATATGTTTTTTTTTGTATGTCTGGTCTTATTCGACATTACGAGCCGACTAATCTCATGGCGACTACCCTTTTGGATAGCCTGGAGTCGGTGCAGGCGAACCTCCGTAGCAATAGGGGTATTGTATGTTGTATTATATAGTAATATTTGTGAATTAAATCTTAGAAATTATTAATGTTGAGATTAAATAAAAAAAAATCTTTTTTTTGAAACTAATAAAAAAAGTTGTAATGCATTTTTTTAATTTTTGGGTGAGATTATTGGTAAGGCAACTATTTCATTAAGACAACAAATAATCGAGCATAATAGACCGCAAATCGGACTGAATCTAACTAACAAACAGGCCCGCACCGGACTGAATGTATTTCGCTCCGCTCTTCGGTCCACCATTTTCATCAATTTCGACCATGGATCATCAGGTCCGCTTTTACACAAAATCCGTCAATATGCTTTGCTTGATCGGACTGATGAACTGGACCGAACTGAACCGGGCGATCCGAACCGAACACGTTTCGATCCGGTCCTTGGTCCTATATTTTAGGCCAAATCGGCTTTTGGTCCAGCGTGATTTTAGGACCGCTCAGCCATTTCGAATTTTCACGTGGGAATGGAAGTTTTAAAAGGTATTTTGGGGTTAAACATTAATAACTTTTTTAAGTTTTTAAGCTTTAAACATTTGTGTTTTCTGATATATTTTTTAAGATTGTATTACTTGATGACTTAATTAACATGTTCAAACACTTATAAAGTATGGACCAAGAGTGTAAGTTCTCTGGTTACATGGAGTAAACAGAAAATACTAGCAAACAACAGGGATCAAACGTGTAATCTTATCGTTTCTTTTTCGTCTATATAAAAAAAGTGGCAAGCATCATAATTTCTCCCTATTTTAACAGAGCGAATTTATACGTTCTTAATTTTACACTAGTTAATTGATAATTTTACAATAACAATAGTAACTGTTAATCGGCTTATGATATAAGTCTCAAAATAAGCCACACCCCAAGTCCATAAAAAAGCTAATTGGTGTTTGTTTACGCTTATTTTTAGCCTTTTCGACATTTACATATATATAATTTTCAAGAAACATATAATTTAAAAGTTTATTAACTGTTTGGATCGATAGTTAGTTTTGAATACTAATTGTCGATCCGAAGTATAATTTAAGTCTATATATATCCAAGCTATGTGTTTTAGTCATATTTTCGCGCTTAACATTTGCTAGAGGGAACTTCACGTAATCATTTGCTTGAGGGAACTTCTCGGAACCACGAAGAACTAAATCGACAATAAAAACAATATAAATGAGTTTTCCTTAACTTTGGACACTCTTATACACATGTACATTATGTATCATATGAATAAGTAAATATTTTTTAGGGATGTGTATTTTGTTTAAGAGAACATTGGAGCGAGTTAAATTTTGAAGTGAGTTAAATTTTGGAGCTAGGACCCGCTCTATTTATACTAGAGAATTAGAGCACCTCTAATTATGATAATCTTGGAGAGAAAGAAACCAAAGCTCATTCCTTCTCCTCCTTCCCCTCTTGGCCGGTCACAAAAATAAAGCCCAACACCCTTAGTGTTGAGTTTCTGACTTATTTAATTAAATATGTACAATACATATTAATATATATTATAAATATACATTTAAGAGTTAATTACATAAATGGTCCCTGTGGTCGTCCGGATTTAACGAAAATGGTCCCTCAAACTTTTTTGTAACAAAAATGGTCCCCATGGTTGTGAAACATAACGGGTTTGGTCCTGTGAGAAGAGGATTCATAACGGTTTTGGTCCCCATGACCCATAACGGATTTGGTCCCTATAGGGACCAAACCATATCGATTCACAAACCTCTGGGACCATTTTCGTTACAAAAAAGTTTAAGGGGCCATTTTCGTTAAATCCGAACGACCACAGGGACCATTTATGCAATTAACTCTACATTTATATTTATATATACACTAATAGAATTATATCTAAGTAAATATGTGTGTGACCCTGCATGTTCACGTATTTATAGCCGTATAAATCTTCATATGACATGAGCACATCACAACACCAAACCATATATATGTGTGGAATCGACAAACCATATTTTCTTTCAATGCGTTGTAGTGAGACAGATTATGCGTAAGATATCTTCTTGGTGGAATATCGACTATTCGGATGTGAATTCTTACGAGGAATGGCGAGTTTGGTTGGTTTCTATTCGGATTCAATCCAAACTCAAAGGCGTTCTTGAGGGTGTATACTATGGTTTGTGATGGTATATGTGGAACTTTCGCAACAAGCTTCTGTTTGATAAGAAGATCCCTGAAAATGCGCTAATATTTGATAATTTAGTTTCTAGTTCTTTTTATTGGTGTAAATTCAGATGTAAAGCGTCGTTCAAGTGGGACGATTGGCTTAAGAACCCTTATATTGTTCTTGTTTGATCTAACTCCTTGCTAGTATTTTAATAAATCGCCGTTAAAAAAAAAAATTGATCCAATACACTCAAAATTTTCTTATGCTTACACTTTACAAGATGTCTAGTTACTACAAAACACATAGCAAATTTACACATTTTTTTATTCGCACTTTAAAAATGTGTGTAAACTTTTATGAGTTTATTCACACTTAGTAATGTGTAAAAATTACGAAACCAAAGAATTTTCACACAGATAATTTTAGCAAAAAAATGTTCACACTTAAAAGTGTAAATAAATCTAACATTTCTCCGCATTAATAAGTGTGCACTTTAATTTGTAACATCCAATTTTTTCACACTTACTATAAGGTAGAGAAATTGTGTGTTACAGATTATTTTTACATTTAAAAGTGTAGACAAATATTATATTTCTCCAGACTTTAAAGTATTAATTTTTTTTTTGCTACAATTATATCTGTAGAAATTCTTTTGTTTTGTTATTTTTTTCACACTTATTAGCGTATTCAATTTTTACATATTATTAAATAAAATTTTACACACTTTTTCAAGGTGAATAAAAAAGTGTGTAAATTTGCTATATTTTTTATAGTGACTGGGCACCCATTAGTACACCGATCCGAAACAATTTGTTTTACTCACAACTCAACGCAAATGTGTTTAAAATTTGTGTCCCTAAATGGGTAGCGATCAGAGACGGTACCAAAAATTCTTTTAAAAGGGGAAAAATGTTGAGAGTAAATGTAAAGTCGGACCTATTAGTCGATATATTTGATTGAATATTAGTTGATATATATTTGGATGATTTGTTAGTCAACATGTATTTTAGGATGATTATATAATCATGAGTATGATGATTGATAATCATTATCTGTACATTCAACATCCTTAGCTGTAGTCTAGTTGTCATTGGGCTCAAGCATGTATATTTGTATCTATGAATACTTTGTATATTGCAGATAATGAATCAAGGAATCAATTACCCTTCAATATGGTATCAAAGCCAGTCAATTTTTTCTCCTAAAATGTCTCCCAAATCTCGTCCCTCCCTCTCCTTCCCTTCTCAGCCGACTGCCATCATCAATCAAAAAAAAAACCTAAACCCAATTCTTCGAGCAACAAAGGTAGTTCGTCTACCTTAACGTTTGAAAGTAGTTCGTCTTCTCCAACAGTTCTCATGGCATCTAATTCTTCGAGCAACAAAGGTAACCCGAATAAGTCCTCCAACCTTCCTTAAATATTTAATCATTTTAACAAGGGATCGTGTAAGTTCAGTGATCGGTGCAAATATATACACGATCATAGAAACCGGTCAGGTCTAAGTTTCACAAACAACACCACTGTTAGCACACGGCATGCATGTGGTTCCCAGTTCCATATTTGGCCCACCCCTAATTGGACTTTGATAACGCCCAAATTATACATGTTTTATTTGTATATATTATATCATTTCTCGTGAACTTTTGATACTTAAAGCATAAAATTATGTGCAGGTTCACTAGAAGACATTCCAAAGCTTAAGAGTTAAAGATCAAGTGTTTATGCTACCAATATGAAGAACAAAGAAAAGAAGAAGGGCTTAAAGCAAAATTACACTCAAAGTACGCCACACTTTTATTTGAAGTACGACGCACTTCCTATCGAAGTTATTGAAGCAATAAATACTTAAAGTACGCCGCACTTTACAACCTTGTGCGACGCACTTTCCCTCATAAATTTAATACGAAGTGCATTAATTAGCAAAGTACGCCGCACTTCCCAACCTTGTGCGATGCACTTTTGCCCGTTTTCAGCCTATAAATAGAGAACGATTTTTCACCCCAAAACACATTCACTCACTTCTCAATTCTCTCATTCATCCATATCCCATTCCATTCCATCCCCCACACACACCTCTCTCATCTATTTTATCCAAAAAACTACGAACTCTTGAAGATTAAGATCAAACTACAAAGAACGAAGAAGAACATCATACTATTTAGAAGAATAAAGGTTGTAATTTGAATCTATACTTGTTACGGGTGGAGTTTTGATCCATATTCCTTCCCGGATATAGTATGTTTCTTGTTTATCTACTAAATCTTGTTATGAATTTCATAGCCATAAGAGGCTAAATCTCTCATGACTACTCGGTGAAAATAATATAATGAATAAACATTTGGTATAATTACGATCTTGTTAATCTTAAGCTTTTGTTATAATCCTATCGTGTCTGACCTTGTTAACTTTGTTTATCAACTTTGATTATATACTCACGCCGGTATAGGTCGAAAGACCCGTTGTGATCTATATAGTTTTAAAGATTTATCTACGATCTTTATCGTCTGTGACAAAAAATTCACTTACGTTATTTGATAAACAAAAAGAGATTTGACATAATAGTAACTGGATTATTTGAGTGACACATCTGATCAAGTTAACTAAACATAAGTCTTAAGTTAAACAAGTTAATTTTTGAAAACATTTTCTGACGAGAAAATACTTTTCGTGAATTAAAGTCCTAAGTCTAAGATCGTAACCATCACCATTGCTTATGAATTATATAAAGTTATGTGAGTAGTCATATTTCTCACAATTGTTAAAGTTTATTTTTTAGCTGATTATTCAACACTACGCAAATCCATGGATCGTCCTGGTCTTACCTATAAAAGATTATACTACATACGTGGGTTATACTTTTACCCGTGTGTTTCCCTATAATAAAATTGGTATATTCAGTAATTATAAATTTAAAGCTTTTGAAACACATCAGACTCCACCGGCCCAAGTGAGCTATTACCATAATCGGCTGGCCCAACAGTCAACCCACATACCACCGCATCCCATCAATCAACCCACTGCATCCCATTATGGTTTGGTCCATCAAACTCATGCCCAACATCCGGCCCATTCACCTACTATAGTCCAGCAGCCTACACCAACCATGGTATACACTTCGCAATTTACTCAACCACATCTCGGTCAAGGTGTTCTCCGTCCCGCTCCTGCGCACTATGCATCTCAAGCTACTTCTCTTCCTAATGCATTCAGCACTATGACATTGCAGGACCCGACTTGACACATGGATACAGGTGCTTTATCTCATTTAAATTTTAATGCAAGTAATTTAAGTACCATTTTTGATATGCTTATTTCCATCTGTTTACGTTGGTGATGGCAATTATATTCCCGTCACCAACACTGGCCATAGCATTATTCCTTTTATTCATCACCCCCTTCATCTTTATAATGTTCTGGTAACCCCTAATATCATTAAAAATCTCAATTCTGTTCGTCAGTTTACTATGGACAATAATTATACTATAGAATTTGACGTGTTTGGTTTTTCTGCGAAGGATTTCCGGACTCGTTATATCATCCTTCGATGTGACAGCTCGGGTGATATCTATCCCGTTATCAAGCCGTCAACTACCCCTACTGCTTTCCTCTCCACAAGTACTTCCATGTGGCACCAACGCCTCGGTCATCCGGGTGATAAAGTGCAATGTTCCCTTGTTTCTCGTCAGTTTATTTCATGTGATAAAGAAAAGTCTCCACATATTTGTCATGCATTCCAACTTGGCAAACATGTGAAGCTTCCCTTTCATACTTTGGATTCTATTGTTGAACACTGCTTTGATATTATCCATTCTGATTTATGGACATATCCCATTGTTAATTCTAGTGGTTTTAAATACTATGTCTTATTTCTTGATCATTTCTCTCACTATCTTTGAAAATCCCATCTTTGTTCTAAATCTGACATGTTTGATAAATTTTTGCATTTTCATAATTATGTTAAAAATCAATTCAAATGCGAAATAAAAAGCTTCCAATGTGATCATGGTGGTGAGTTCGATAACAACCGACTCCATACCCTTTTTGCCAAAAATGGCATCCAGCTTAGATTCTCTTGCCCCAAAACCTTTCAACAAAATGGCAAGACGGAACGACTGATACGAACAATCAACAATATCATTCGTACATTACTATTTCAAGAACACCTTCCCCTCACGTTTCGGGTCGAAGCTCTCCATATGACCACTTATCTCCTAAACTTTCTACCATCTACCGCAATTCACAACGAAATACCTCTCACATGCCTATTTAACAAACCACCCGATTACTCCCGTCTGCGAATATTTGGGTGCCTATGCTACCCTCACCATCATTCCCCCCACAAACTTGCCCCACGAGCCACTCCTTGTATATTATTAGGCTATCTCGCTTATCATCACGGTTTTTGATGCCTAGACCTCGAAACAAACAAAATCATCCTCTCTAGGTACGTCACCTTCGACGAAACCCAATTTTCATACCGATCTATGACACCCTCCTCATCACCCTCTTATACCTTCCTCGATCCCGCACCTTCCTCTCTCCTAACCTCACTTGCATCTGATTCTACTCCACTTTTCAATAATGTCGCACCTTTACCACCCCAACATACCCACGGCTTAAATACCAACGTCTAGCCCAACAACCTTCCTACACCAAATACCGCCCAACCCCAAAGCCCACCTACCGCACAACCTACTCACACCGGCCCAAATTCAACCCCCACCCAGCCCAATAGTCACGGGCTAAATATCCCTACTTCGCAAGCCTCATAAAACAACCAGATACCACCCCCTCACTTCAACCTGCCCAATCCCCAGCCGAATACCGACCACGTAAATGAACCAACACACACTCATCCCATGATCACACGGTCGCAATTAGGCATTATCAAACCTATCGATCGCTTATCTCTAAATACTTTCTCTATTTCTCCTATTCCTAAAAATCCATCTCACGCCTTAAATGACCCTCACTGGTGTAATGCTATGTACGATGAATATAATGCGTTTGTTAAAAATGGAACTTGGTTACTTATACCAAGGCCCGCATGTGTTAATATGGTTTGCTCTATGTGGTTATTTAAGCATAAGTTTCATGCTGACGGAACTTTAAGCCGCTATAAGGCTCGTTAGTTGCTAACGGTAACAGTCAGCAACTTGGTGTTGATTTTGATGAGACATTTAGACTGGTTGTTAAACCGGCCACTATTCGCACGGTCCTTAGCCTTGTCGTGTCTCGTCAGTGGCCCATACATCAACTTGATGTTAAGAATGCTTTTTTTAACGGCGACTTATCTGAGACTGCATACATGCATCAGCCCCCTGGTTTTGTTGACTCTCGGTATCCTCATCATGTTTTCCTTTTACAGAGATCTTTGTATGGACTGAAACAAGCACCTCGTACTTGGTTTCAGTGTTTTGCAGGTTATGCCACACGGGCTGGGTTTTATCATAGTCGCTGTGATTCTTTTTTGTTCGTCTATAGACAGTGTTCTCAGGTCGCCTATTTACTTATTTATGTGGATGGCATTATTCTTACAGCCTCCTCTCCAGTCCTGCTACAACAGATAATAGATTCTTTACATAATGAGTATGACATGGCTGATCTCAGGGCGCTTAATTACTTTCTTGGTATCTCTGCTACTCGTACTTCTACATGTTTATTTTTATCCCAGAAGAAGTATGCTCTGCAACACCTTGAGCGTGCTCACATGGTTAATTGTAACCCCTCTCGGACGCCAGTTGATACAGAGTCCAAACTGGGTCCGGAAGGTGTTCGTGTTCAGGATTGATATGTGCAAATTACACATATCCTTTTATGATTAAAAAAGACCCAATTAAACCCAAAACAGACCAAAAATGGCAAAAATATGCTGGTATTTGTGTTTTGTGTGTGCAGGTACGGATATATCAAAATTCACAATAAAACAGTCAAAACAGGCAAGCACGGACACGAGAACGGAAGAGTGAGCATAAGCCAAAAGAAATGGTTAAGCTGCAGTCATATTCAGTCAAGCCCGCAATCAAATCCAGTCAACAATGGTCAACCAATAAAAGACAAAACCCAAAAATATACCATTTCAGTCCCTCAACTTTCAGAAAAGCTCAAAAATAGCCCCTCACTCCTTATTGGGCCCAAGAAACCTTATTGGGCCTTAAAAAAACACTAAAGTTCTATACCCGGATCCATTTTGGCCCAAAAGCCTATTTATAAGCCCAAGTTATTAGTCCACTTAACTTTTAAAAAAAAACCACAAGGGCTAGTTTTGCAATTTTCGAAAGTTGTTTATAACTAGAAATGGAGAAAGTAGTGTGAGGGACTTGAATTGTCATTATCCCAAACTCACAACTGAATTACCTTTTACAGTTGAAAAGTTGGGCGCCAAAAACACAACTACTATTCATCATCACCTTCCTTTCACCTAGCTGTAAAAATAAAAGGGTTTTTTACAATTGATGGCTAAAATGGACAATTTAAGAGCTCGTTTATACAAACCCAGGGTTAATTCAGTCTTATCTAAGGCTCTAATTAACTAGCTCAAGATAAATGCCACGTCAGAGTTGAGAAAGCACAAGGATGAGAAGATTTTGTACTCATTTCACTCTCACAAGTAGCATAAAGGTGTCACATCAAGGATTGCCAGCTTGGCAATCCATGTGACTACCATTTGTGATCCAACGGCCAAAATTTGTGATCTAATCATTAAGGATGATCAAAGGTGGATATTGATAGGAGCTTCTAACTGAAAAAGGGACTAGAACATTCCTGGCAGGCTATAAAAGCCCTACTCTCTCACATACAAAAAGATATCTAGGAGTAGGATAAATTAGTTAATTTTTAGCTCAATGTTAGCTTATTTACTTTTTCAAATGTAATTTCTCTTTTAAAGTATCATGTAATCTTCAGTTTTAAAAGCTTTGTAATCATATTTCAGTTTTAATAAATCCTTGTTCTTAAGTTTTCATTAAGCTACTTTTGTCCCTTTATAAGCTATTCATTACTGTTTTCTTATCATAAGCTCATATCATGCTCTTTCAGTCTTTAAGCTGAAATGGAGCTTAAAACTGATCTTAATATACTCTAATTTTAAAAACAGCTTAATTTACTTACCTATGCTTTTGGATTATGGTTTTTTTGGAAGTTTGACCAATCAAGGAAGGGTCAAAGATGGATTTTCACTCCTAGCTTATAAATAAGCTAGGAGAGCTTGTAGCAAAGCTCTAAGAGCAGTCATAGCCTTGTTTAGCTAGGCTTCTTAGTAAGTTCTCTTTTTAATTCTAGCTTTGTAAATTCTTTATTAAGTCATTTGCTTATATTATGCTTATTTGCTTATTCTTACTTTTCAATTGTGCTTATTTCTATCTTATATGCTTAATAGTTATCAATTCTCTCTTGATTTTGCTTTTTAAAGTTTGGGACCTAGTATTGTTACTTTCTGTTTAAAAATTCATAAAAACAAAAAAAATATTAGGAGTAGCTTTTAAATAGTTTAATCTAGCTTAACCTGTGCTTATTCATGTTTGTTAGGGTATATTTAAGCTCATAGTTATCTGGTCTTTAGGTTTTTATCATTAAAATTCATTTTAGCAGCTTAAAATGATTACTAGTTCAGCTAAAGGGGTGTTTGGTTTAGGCCAATTTGACCTGTATAAGTCAAAGGTTTTAGTTAATTCTGTTTGAGTTAGCTTAGGTTAATTGAAAATCATTAGGAAATGAGTTCTTATGAGTTAGTTTGAAGTTTTAGTGATTTTATGGCTTATTTACTTTTCCTCAGCACCAGGGCAAGTTATGGTTTAGATTTGATTGTTGAGTTAGAGATTTTAGGCTCTTTGTGTGCTTTAGTTCTCCTTTAACATACTCATTTGAGTGTGTTTAAGGAGGTATTAGTCACTAGGACACCTGCACTTTAGTTTTTTTTGCATCTTGCCAATTGCATCAGCAGGAACTAGACAGTTCCTGCTGTCACTTTTGACTCAATTCCTAGCTAGGGTAAACTAGGTTTTAGCTTCTAAGATTCAAGTAGGATATAGTCTAGGTGTAGCTTAATACATATTAGGTCTTAGTTTTAGGTTTCTAGCTTATTTACCTAGCTTATTTTAGCTGCAAAAAAATCACTTCAGTTCATCAGTACATACTGACTCATGTACTCAGCATATGCTGAGTACATAAGCTATTTTTAAGCTTCATTTTAAGCAATCAGTTGTAGGATTTAGGATCTCAACTTTTTATATTTTATAGCTTAGATATAGCTTAGTTTAAAATAGAGCTTAATTTTCATTTCTAAGTTGATTTACTATAGTACAATCTTATTTTAAAGTAGTTAAAAACCTGAAAAAAAGCCATAAACAGTACTTTTAGCTTTAAGCTTTTAATTCTTGTTTTCTAGCTTATCGATCAGGTTTTTAAGGTTTGTATAGGTAGATTATTTATAGGAGAATTACTTTTTAAAAGATGAGTTTCCAATTCAGCTTATTAAGGATTTTGGCTTATCATAACCTTGAGCTTATTGAGTTATTTCCTGAAGTTTACTTGTTTTACCTCCAAATTTAGTTAGCTTAGTCTGTTCCTAGGACTTTTCACTTTTTAGTTTTAGATTAAGCAAATCATTAGCTTTTTATAACTACTTTCATTTTCGAATATGAGCTTAATTTGAGCTCTTAATAGCTTTTTAAGTAAAAGCGAGGGGAAAACCTCACTTTCTGTTTTCAGCTTATAGATAAGCTTTTTATGAGCTTATTGTTGCTTTTCAGTTCATGTTACTTTCATTAAAAATGTTCTCACCATCCTATTCTACAACTTTTCATTTTTAAGTTTTTTGTGATAAGCACTTTTTAACACTCAACTTATTTTGGGCTTAAATGGGCCTAGTTTGAAAACGAGGTTAGTTTCAGGGACTATTTTTGTAACTTTCTAGTTTCTTAGTTAGTCCCTCAGTTAGTAAGTTAACTTTCCAGTTAGTCCCTAGGTCTTTGCATAGTTAGTCCCTAGGTTAGTTTTTAAATAATTTTTATTAATATTTAGGGTTTAGTTTTAATTAGTTTTAATTAGTCTTTAATAAAAAGATAAAATTTAGGGCTTTTATTTTTAGTAATTTTCTGCACTTTTTTTTTATTTAGTGTAATTTTTATAAAATTTTTAGGATTAAAATTTTAATATTTTTATTATTTTTAAGTTTTT
>BQNB010150675.1:0-16002 GCA_026074375.1 Tanacetum coccineum
AGTTTCATAAGATTTTAAACATGCTTTAGAACAAGTTGATACCTCAGTGTCTGAGCTTGAAGAACTTGAAGAACCTGAAGAAGTGATGGTTCCAATAATTATTCACCTCACAAGAAAGATTGAGGTTTAAAGATCAAGAGAAAAACTAGAAAGAAAATAAATAATGAAGGATGATTAAACTTACAAGAGATATGAGTTTTGTGTTTACAAAGATCATCACATACCCTAAACCTTAACATGTGAAGGGTATTTATAACCCTAAAAGGGGCCGGTCATATGGGCCTTTGGATGGGCTTTTCAGGCTTTTTCATTGTCGGCCCGATTACATTAAATATCATTAATTAACGAGCTAGTAAATACTAAACAACTACTAGTGACCGAGACTTCTTTGTTTCTAACAATCTCCTCCAAAGTGAGGTCACTCTTGATTTGCAAAAATTGAGTCGTAGCATTCAGTGTAGATTTCTTCAGCTCGTAGTCCTTCTGATCTTCCCTTAATATTTTGTGCTTGTTGTAGCAATCTTCACTTTGACTTTAATCTTCAGAGCTTGTTTCATCATGACTTGATAACTTAATTCTGATCTTTGATTCCATGAACTTCATGTCTTTTCTATAATTTGCCATTTGCTAAACTTTAGACCGACATGCTCAACATTGTTGAAATCTTGAAAGCTTTTATGTTCTTTCTTCTTTAATTCTTTACATCTTTAACATTTTGAGGAAGACTTTGATTTTAGAGGTGCGAAAGCTTTAAGTATTTAGCTTTCTTAATATCTTTGAGTCTTTGAGTAAGAGCATGTGGTTTACATCTATTCCTTTAGTAAAATTTGATCACCAACAAAAACATTTATATGAAAATCCACTTAATATGTTCATAGAAAAACATTTTTAAACACATTGAGGGTTTTATATTTTGAAGGGACCGAGTATAAATGAAGATACTCAATCTTGTCGGTTGCAATAACTCTCCGAGTACGGAGATCGATGATTATAAATATAGTACTGCACCTGTGATCAGGAATATTCATTATAGAACCTCCTTGACAGGTTTTCCAGCTCAAAGCCTTTAAGTCCTCCAATACCTGTAACATTCCGTATTTTCAGGTCATTTACGACGTCATCTATTTTACTAATTATTTTTTTTCATACGCGTTTACTTTTAATTTTAATAGTTAAAGTTAAATCGCGTAAACTAAAAATCAACAATTAACTTAAACAGACACCAAACGAATTAAAGTTTACGTCAAGCAAGCAATATATTATTTTTACGAAAGTAATAATCAACTTTCTATATTTTATTTTTATTGGTTGCGTAAAACGTTTACGTTTAGCAATAAAATACATTTAGGCATACCCAGAAGCACCAAAACTTTTCTACGCTTCAACAAATACCCACTTTTATACCCAATACCCAAAAATTTAAAATAATATCTTATACATGCATGTATACATCCGATTTATAGATAAGAAACAAAAAGATATTTTTAGTTTGAAAAACATACTTCCTTAAAACCATGGGATAATCCCTTCTTTTTCCAACCAAGACTTTAAGGCTTCCTTAGTTTACTCATCTTTTCTTTGACTAGTCCTTGGGGTACTTAAAGCCTTAGCTAGTCATATTACACACACACTTCTTATTATCAAGGTGAAAAACACAAAAATTCTTCCTCCTCTTCCCCTTTAGCTCACGGCAACCACAAGACCAACACCAAATCCATGCCAAATTTTATTTAACACATTTACATACATTTCTACAAATATCTAAGATGTCCTAAGAAGATTTGAAGGCTTGGTTAAGTCTTTACAAGTGTTAAGCAAGAAAAAAAAAGAAGATTAGGGTTTAGGGTTTCAAGATCTTGCAAGCTTTGGTTTATAATCTAAACAAAGGTTTAGAACATATTTCTCATCATCATACATCAATATAAGGTTATCTAAATCTCTTTATGTCGTTACATTAATCATCTTTATGTGTATATATGTTCTATATAGCAAAATCACCATAAGTTACTTTTAAACATGTGGAATGGATTTTTACTTGTGATTATGATTTCATGTGATGTAAAAGACTTGTTGATCTTGATAATCTTGGGCAAAATATGGAAAAATGGACTATATAATATATGAGACTTATAATATAAAGAGTTATAAAGGACTTGTGGTAATTTATGAAGTTAAAAAGTATATAAAAACAAAGTTATATAAATAAACCCCAAAAGATATATAGGGGCTGTTTTGGTTCGTGTATGGTAACAGCCCTATGATGTTTTATAAAGATGGTACGCCTCATGACGATTCCAAAATGATAAGAAACTCGAAAAACCGATTTATAACGAAAAAGATACGACGATTTCAAGTTTACGTTAAATATATACTTTTATAAAACTATTTTTATAAAAGTTACTATTCACCACAGAAACTTATACTTTTAAAACATCAATAAATCGATAAAACTTTTAAATACGAAGACGTGCTCGAAAGAATCGCTAAAAACGGAGTTAAAACGAATAAGTTACGACATTTACGAGATTTACGATAACTAAATCTATAAAAATAAATATATAACTGTTATGAACAGTAAAATCACTATTCATCAGAAAAACTCAAATTTTGAAAATGTTATATTTTGATAACTCGTCTTAATACGAAGGCGTGGACGTAAGAAACGAAAGAAACGGACTTAAAACGAGAAAGTTACGCCAGTTTTACTAAAGTATACTTATAAACGTTTTTACTTTATAAATATGATTTCACTAAAACGATTAGATGGTGATGTAGCTATATAGAATTATATGTGGTATTAGTTAATCAAAGTACTATATTACTAGGGAGTTTCATAATGAGGCCTCTTCGGGGTGGCGTATCGACGAGTTGTTGGATTTACGATTTAAAGTGTCCTAGCTCCTCATACGTCACTACATGACCTCTTAATTATGATAGCCCGAACGATAGTATGATGAGCTATACGACCTATAAATAATCAAAGTGTTTAGTACTTATACGACCTATATTGGATTAGGTTGCCTTCGGATTCCTTCGTGACGCATTTTTCTATTGTGAATACTTGTTGATTACCATTCACTCGAGGTGAGTTCATAGCCCCCTTTTTACTACGTGATTGTTTTACAAAATCTACGGGGTGAATTACATTGCTTGTTTTACTATTGGACACAAGTGTTTTTCTAAGTGTTTTCAAAGTGTTTACAAAGTGTATGCTATCCAGATTACTGCCTGAATATTATTGCTAAGTTACCTTATTGCCGTGAAGTCCCTATTTATCATGAACCGTTAATTGCTATTGTAGTAAGCGCGAGTGTTGTGGATAGATCTATCGGGACTGACAATCCCCACCTTTCCTTGGGTCACTAGTTTGATCAAGGTGCATTTAACATTGAGAGGTGTTAGGTTGTTGGCAAGCATCCTATATTCTGATTGGGGCACAAATCTAGTTAAGGCTTCGGGGTCATGAGCTTAGTGCAATAATAAACGTTTTGGACTACTGAATGTGTTTCAGAGTCTACTATTACTTCGATCTTGTGGTCCACCCTTTTTACCGATAAACCTATGATTTCACTCAACCTTTGTGTTGACTTTTAGCATGTAATTTCAGGTCCTAGGGTATGAAGATTGGAGGGGAGCCGTGGCGGATATCAATGAAGACGGATTCTGTGTTTTATCTAAAGTCTATGCAACTTTTATTATCTTTAAAAACTTAAGTCATCTTTTGGTATTATGAAGCTTTTGTTTAATTAAATATGTACTTGAAATGTTTATGACTTTTAAAACATATGGGACCTAATGTATGAACTCTGATATTTTGCTATGGCATCGAATGAAATCTTATCTTAAAACGTCCATTTAAGGTCGTTTCCTATATCTTGATTGTTGTACTTTGACGTAGCACCCCATTGTTACCATTCCGCTGCTACCTGATTTTGGGGGTGTTACAGATGGTACCAGAGCCAAGGTTATAGGGAACTGGGTCATTTTCAAAACCTAGTCTATAACCACAAAGTTTAAAGGTTTTCTTTTCTTTCATTTTTAAATACAGAATCCTTCATCGCTATCCCACGCGAAGAGAGATTCAATCTATGAGGGAGTCGGTCCAAGGAAAGCCTCCACATAAACACATTGACCTTCCGAGGGATAGATTTATCCCAAGTAGTAGCATGAGCAAGAGTAGGAAGATATTTTTGGTCAATCCATAACTAGCATCCTTAACGGTACAAGTACCATTAGGACCAAGACACCAAGTAACAAGTATCTTCATTGACATTCAATAATTTAGTTTGACCGAACCTCATTTAACAGGTCACATAAATAGGCAAGATTTTCTAACACCAAGGATTGGTCCGAGACCAATTCCGAGACCATTGCCCCATTATAATATGGTCAATGATAAGACAATCTTTGTCTTGATTCAATATGATAGAGCCGATTGTAACCTTGTAAAAAAGAGGAGTCCTCGCCTACCAAAATATCTTTCCAAAAACGAATACAGTGCCACAACAAGCTTAAAAACAAAAAGTGATAGATACGATAATACCTTTCGAGTGGAGAAAATTGGAGTTCCAACAATGGTTAGCCCAAATGCCCATTGAAGCATAACCATTAGTATGAAACTCCCTTCTTGACCATGATAACTTTGATGACCTGAACCCAAAGGGGCGTTTGGGAAGAAAGCAACCCTCCAGACCCATTTATTGAAGAAAGCAAGGTAAAGCTTTAAGACTTGCCAATGTTTTTACCCCTCCTTTATCGAAAGAATTAAGATAATTGGTTTTTATTTTGACCCCAAGCCATTTGTTTTTTATCTTTAATTACCACCGCCAAAAAAATTAGGAGGCCCAGAATTCCTTTCCAGGATCCTTGGAAGACCAATTTCCGGGTGCTCTGAAAATCGATAGAATAGAAAATACAAGACTACTAACACAGAACTTGATAAAGTCAGACGACCCCTAATCGACAGAAGAGGTAGCTTTCCAAGAGGAAAGCCTCATATAAAAACGATCAACAAGCGTCTTTCCAGCTAGCATATACTTCATATTGGACCAAATGCGTGACCAATGTAATTGAAAGGGATATCACCTGCATACCACCAACATTGCTAGCCATACTTAAAACGTCATCTTATTAACCCCAATAACCATAAATATTAGACATGTGAATATTAATCTTGAGACCCGAGGCTAATAGAAAACATGAGGAACACAATGATATTATCCATGTCTTTAGCATATCCAATCCGTAGAAAATGATCACAAGTCATCTGAATAAGAAAAGATGGAAACATTGATAGTAGAATTCGTAATATTAACACAACTCAGAAATCAAACCATTTCCCACTGTCCCAACTGCCTTCCTCAAAAGCACTTATGGAGACCTCCATAACCAAGATGAAAAGGAAAGGAGATAGATGGATCACCTTGCCTAAGACCACGCTTAATGCAAAACACATACGTAGGGCTTACCATTAATAATAATAGAACCTCTCGAAGAATTAGACAAGCTTTAATCCAAGAGAACCATTTATTTACAAATCCAAAACTGTCGAGAATGGTGAATCAAGTAATATCCAAGCTTATGGAATCAAAGCCTTCTAAGTCCACTTAAAAAATGAGGAGCTTCTATTTTTCATTTTTTTTTTTATACCACTCATTGATTTCGCTTAGAATAACTAAGCATTCAAGAATTTGACGACCAGCAAATAAACGCCGTAATTCCTTGCATTACAATCTTGTCAATCACTTTAGATCTACTTAACGTAAATCTTGGCAATGATCTTTATAATGTAATACTCAATAAGCGAAATAGGAGAAAAGTTATGATTCAGGTAGGTTGTTGACCTTTGGGATAAGGTGAAAAATGAAGACGTTAGCACCAATAGGCATAACAACAAGAACAAAGGAAAATTAACAAAATCATATAGATCCTATCTGAATATGCCCAATAACATCTTACAAACGCAAACGAAGTAACCCATCGGCGCCCGAAGCTTTACTACTTCCACAATCCCAAACGGCTTCCTTAATTTCCTCAAGGGTAACCTGTCTTTCAAGAGTTTCTCGATCCATGCAATTAAGGGAATGAGAATGAGGAAGGTTAGAGAACATAACCTGTGAATCTTGAGCTTAGAATTTCCTTTTATAGAATTGAAGGAAGGCAATCCTTAAGCAAACAATGGGTTCGTGATCTAATTATCCTTCAACCATAAACTCCATTGATCATCTGATTCTGCCTTTTTTTGGTTGAATGAGGATCCCCATGAAGAATTTGGGAATTTTTCATCCCCTTACTTATACCCATTTGACATGAGCTTTTTGAATAATATCCATTGAAGCAAACTTATCGATCTTTTCAATTTCTTGAAGAAGGATGAGGCGGTGATCATTGTCGGAAGGCATAGCGGATCCCTCATCAATCATTTTCTCAATTGAATTAATTTCCTCAAGAGCCACGGTTTTTCTGTTTCTTTCCAACGTCTTGATGTTGTTGCTCCATTGTTTGATCTTATCCTTGAGGCGGGGGATACTTTCAATGACATTTTGAGATTATGAATCAAGCAATTTCCATTCTCTTTTTTTTTAATAAGTTAACAAATACCATCTCTCAGAAGCCATGATTTATACACTTTGAACAGAGTGGGACCAAAATTTAGTTTTGGCAATATGAAGAAGGATAGGTTATGGATCAGACCATAACCTATCAGAAAGCATAATCCCGAAACATCTGGGAGCCGAATAGTCCACATCTCTGAAATAAGGAAAGCGATCAAGTTTTACTACGTAGTACCCTGCTTATTCATCCAAGTAAAAGGCAGACCACCAATAGGAAGATAATCAATGGTATGTTCTGAAGGAGATATAATATATGTCCCAAAAATCCAAAAGACAATGAATATACCTATAAATAGCCGTTTGAGCTCAGCATGAGCGTTAAGGCAACATGAATCTCTTACCAACAACTTAACATCTCCTAGCATATAAATTAGATAGAATGACGACCATGAGTCTGGATAACACCATTTAATCATCTCAGTTCTTGTAATTATGGAAGTATACAACTACTATGTTTCTCCTAATGCAAGAAATAATATATGAATAAAAGCAGGCATAGAATCAGACATGATATATGTCTCCTTTAATTTACAATTTTCCTCATAGAGGCTCACTTGTCACAAGCAGGACGCTTGTTGATAACACTTGCTCCACAACAAAGCCATGGTTTCCTACATTCTCTTTGGGCTTTTATGTCCAGAATAGTAGTTATATACTTTATAATTCTTACATTTCTGCACTCAAATGGCCTTACAAATGAAAAACTGAAAATCAACATAGCAAAACGATGGCAGCCCTTGAAAATCAACATAACATATGGATTTTCACTTCGTCATTTATAAGGCCATCGACTTCCAAACAAACGAAACCTCAATGAATCAAAACCACATAGAAACTTTACATTTCAACCATAGAAAATAGGATTTACAATTACATTTTAATATTACCCCTATACTTATCTTAATGGCTCAAACTTACATGAATCAGTAACATTTAGGTCCAAGACCGAGTTTATACACAGATCTATTGTAAGGCATCAGTTTTCTATCCACATAAACCCACATATATTTTCAAAAAAACACGGGTCACACTGTAAGTGTACATCGGGTCAGGATAGACTAACCCACAAACATGCTGTCGTGGAGGAATTAGTCATTCCAAAGAAGAACATGTATTAGAAGATGATTGTTTGGGCAGCTGGTTTGGCAATTCACGCATTCTTGGATACGAACTTGTAGGTACTTAAGCATTCCCATATATGTAAATTTCAGTCATATCAGTTTATTCGTTGTTAGCCAAAGCCTTTATATATCCAATACACCTATATATCCAAATTCTAATATATATCCTAAATTTTAAAATATATCCAATTTATTTCATGTCCGCCTATAAGTATAATCAGTTTAACCACGATCCTAAATCGTCTATCAATCCAACCTCTATCCCAGTCATAAAATATATCCAACCATTCTAGTTCACCATGTGATGCTATGACTTTATTATGAAGCCTAAAATTAAAATATATCCAATCTATTTCAGAAAAAGGCAGCCTCTTATCTAACTTGAATGAGGCACTCAATTGACTAATTATAACTCAAATTAGTCTCCATTATTAACAAATTACTATCACAATATAGTAACTTGCTGTTTGCTCAACTAAACTCCTAACCATGGGCTATGGAGATTAGTCTTTCCAATCAACAAAAACTGAATAACAATCTGCTTAATGATTGGGGCCATAATACTACGTTTTTAATCAACATCGTGACTTTTGGGGTCATAATACTACTGTTTTAATGCAAACTTACTACTAATTTGTGATTAAAAATTATATATGCAATCCCAAATACCCCCTCAGTTTACTCCTTTTTTTCTAAGCTGATTATCGAGTTGCCCTTAATCTAAGTTCCAGATTAAAAGGTTATAGCGTTTGGATGTGGTGAAAATTATAATACTGGTTATGTGAAAATTTCAAGGTTAATAATGAGTTGGTGCGTCTAAACGGGTCCAATAACAAATGTTTTCTAGTTATCTATGTGTTCAACATCAATTGTATATTTTTTTGCATATGGTAAATCCTTAAATAATCAGAATATGTGACTCCATAAATAGATTATCGGACTTTAATCACTTCGTGCTTAATAGCTTATTTCCTCTAAAAAAAGCTCATAAAACACTATCTCAAGTTTTCAATTTTGTTACTGCTACTCTAATCAGCTGATTCAACTACATAAGGGCTGGCTTTCAACAATTTGCATAATCAAATGCAACAATTATACTTACAACTACTTACCTTTCTCGTTGAGAAAGACATGTCTGTCACATAATTCTGGAAACTCTCATGTGTAGTAATAGACAAAGTTATAAGGTAATTGGGATTCCTTGTTTTTCCTATTTACATAAGCAGATTTAGCAATTGAGAATGGAACTGCTTATTTGCTATGTTAACAGTTTGGGACAGGGGGGGGGGGGGGAGGGATCGTAAAGTAACAAAGTTCACACGCGGCCGCGAGAGAGCGCGCTGGCCGCGACCATTCAATTTTATTTTCAATTTCGAACAATGGACCATAATATGAATATCTAAACTTGCTATTCAACTCCTTATCATATTAGAAGGTGGGTTTGTCTCATGGTTGGGTGACTTTGCAGCTCATAATCGTAGTGTTACCTGGCTACAACTAAAGCCAAATAGGACATGATCTATCTTTTTTATAACACATGGTTGGGTGACTTTGTTGTTATGTCTCGATAAACAATAATAAACAAAGTTGAGATGGTGTGTTGAAACATGCAACAATTTCAAACAATAAAGGGACAACAAACCTTTTTTGTCTGCAAATAGTGTTGTGTTGCCGACGTCCTTCTAATATTCTGTATTAGAGCTTTTCCAAGACCTTGCCCTACAACAAATAACATTTATTTTCTAATATCAGTTTCCTACACATCAAATGTGGTTATATATGTGCTTTGCAACCTAGATAATTTTATCGAGTTATGTTATAGTATCAATGTGTTCCTGCGGGAAATATGAGGTGCACTTAGCATCAGTAATGTCTTGTTCCAATATGTGAATTAATACAGTAGTTTTGGGTGGTAAGGCTGTCCACTCACTGGTTATTGTATATACTTTCGCTAACAATTAAATTTCTAGAAACAAAACAAAGATAACCATGACATAATCTTGATTGTATTGCATATATATTTAACTACCTTAAATAAGCATCTTGCAAAAACAAACAGCTTATGGGAATGCAATTTAAGAAAGACCATTTGAGTTTTATTTTCCCCAAAAGTCAAACAATCTTGCTCTTTGTTTTTGTAGAAAATCAATATGTCTACAACTAAAGCCAACTGTACCCACCAAACCCACCCACTGAAACAACACGCTGAACAAACTTGTTGAACCAACACACCGAATCGACCCATTTAGCAACTCCCTGAACAACTGACTGAACTGACCCAGGTTTACTAAAAATGCAACCAATATCCTTTTAGGATAAATCAAAATCCATAACACACTCTATACGAAGTTTCAATAAGAAATCCTAAATAGCCCTTAAATGTAGTTAATCTAGTAAGCAATCTCATACGCAATAATACTATACATATTGATATTTTTTTAATATTGACTTAAGATTAGTGCATACCTTATTGTTAAATATGTTATCTGCTAGAAATATCGATTCTTCATTTACAAATTCCTGAGTTGATAACACACCTTTCATCAAGCTCTCCAGACAGGCTATTTTATCTTTGTGTAGTTGCCTGGTAATCTAGTTGGACTCTCTTTTTTCGTCGCGTGGCAATAGTGCACCTGTGATAGAAGGAAGTGTTCAAGTGAAAAAATGATTTCAAATTGCACTAACAACCAAAAGAAACATACCTGACGATTCAGTTGCATAGTCATAGTCTGGTGTTTTGGAGTGCAGAACTCCTTCAGGTCATTTTTCGCTTTGGGCCGCCAAGCCAATACCTTTTCGACCAGCTGCAAGATTCTCACTAAACTGATGAAAAGCTTGCTCAGGTGATTTCCCATTACCTGAAACAACACATTCCTATCTGCACATAAAAGAAAAGAAAAAATCAATATAAAACGAAAAACAAAAAACACCTGAGGGACTCTTTAAAACAGCTTTAAGTGCTTGTTTTTACAATAAAAATATAGCAAATAAGCAGTTTTAGGTGTTTTTGTTTTGGCTTATATAGCCGGCTGAGGGCTCATTTTGGGTTTGGACTTATGGTTTTCATAAGCTTACTTATGTTGTGGCTTATTTTCAACGTTATCAAGCTCAAAAATAATTTCGGGATGTAGAGATACTAGGAACTTATAGCGGAGCCAAAGAGTACAAAATTGAGCCCCAAAAAGTGAGCTTATGAAACATGCGCAGCCGCCAAAAGGTGAAGATTGACACAAGCCAACTATATAAGCCGAAACAAACACTCCCTTATCCAAACTCTCTAAAGATATAAGAAACCAATTTAGCTTGAATATCTTGGTGAAAGCCAAAAAGCTGCATAACCAAGAATCGTATCTCTAATTCCATCTTTCTTGCGAAATACAAATTTTCCATTTTCTCCACTCTCTTTAGGTCTACATTTTACCAAACACATATGGCCATCCTAAAATCACTACCAAATAACCCAAAATAGTGAAATCTACGTCAAATAAAAATGTTGTATTATATGTGTTATAAAATTGAAAAACAACCTGGAGATTTACAGTCCCATAATGACGATAGTAACGAAAAACACACCTGAAAAAGGAAAAGTACCACTCCGAGTTCTTAAATGCAAGTTACCGAGTTGAAAATAGATTTGCGGCTGGAGTAGCTTCTCTACCAAACTGTTCAAAACTTTTTTGCCATTGATTTAACCTGAAGCTCTAGCTAATGACAGTTTGTTTAGCAGCGTAACCTGCAATTTCATGAATCGAATCAAGAGAAAGCTATACAATAGTTTTCTTTTTTGTATAAATTATTTTTGATTTAAGGTTCTTCTGCCTACTAAAGATCAAACTTTTCAAAACTATTAATTTCGACATTCATCTAACACTTCGGATAAAGTGATGTTATACGGAATAAAATACATTGTGAAACTCTCCGTTTGACCAGTTCAATCTATTTGGCCCATAATTAACTCAATATTACTATATCACATAAGACCTCGTAAAAACATGTTAAATGTACATGCCCCGGAAGAGTCATGAGGTATATAGATGATATCTTGTTACAAACTATTACATGATCTGGATTTTTAAGTGAAAGGTGAACGGAATATACAAATGTGTCACCTCCCTGTAGATCAATACAGAGGACCCATAACTTAAAAGCCCGAAGATGATGTTACACAGAAATAGTGAAAAAATGGTGTGAGGATGGCATCATTTACACTAGTTTTAAATGCCACGGTGGTTTAAACATTATGTTTTTTAAAAAAAATATATAATTTTTATTTTTTCTGTTTTATAAGTTATGTATATAAAAATAGAGGAATATAAAAATGAGTATGAAGAAAATAAAGTTATTAAATCTTTATAAATTACGTAGTAAAGATAATGAGTAATAATATATATTTTTTTATTTACCTTTTATTGATATCGATATGTAAGCCAAAATAATCCTAGCGAAACTAACCTTTATTAGGTAGCCCGGAGTCCGTCCGAAGTGTACCTCCAAAACCACAAGGGGGATTAATTTTCCCTCCTCGTTATATTCGAACCATTGTCTGTCCCACTTTAGAAAATAATGTCAATGAAGATAAATACTTTTTTTTTTCAGAAATTTCAATTGTTAAAAATTTAGTACTATTAAACCAAAAGAAAAGAAAATTAATTTCTTTCAAACCATCAAGAATAGCTAGAAAAACTCTTTTTCTTTATATACGATAATTTATGTGCTTCGAGCGTTATTCTATTCGGTTGTAACAACATGATTTGATAAACGATAATGAAAAATTCACTAAAAAAAGTCTGGGTAGATTTTGAGATGTGATTAACTAATGTTAAATTCTTTGTCTGAAGTAAGAACTATTTGCCGTTTGTTGTATTTTAAAATAGTGATGTCTAGCGGTATAAAAGTTTTAAGGGGTTTTGTTTATATTTTTAAAGTTAGAATATAATTTATTTAAATCTATAAATTTACACTTAACTCATATAATTTATTTAAAATTAAAATTACACCACTAAAGTTTTAAATACATCCCTCATTGTTTTTCAAGTTTTTGTTTCGTAATTTGACACGTATATTTTTATGTGTTTTTTTTTTCTACATCAAAATTCTCTACCAAAATTTTTTAATCTTGACAAAATTAATTTAATTTTGACTTTTTATTGACCAATCAGAATGCACAATTTTGTCTACGTGGCAAAATCAAGCCATCTGATTGGTCCAACTTTTTAATTCATAAGATTCAATTTGATAGAAAACTCCGAAATGATGTAATTCTTTTATTATATAAAAGATACGATGAGTGGCCACAGAATGTGAGATTTCGTAAATTCTAGTAAATAAATTAATCATATTTTAACCTTATTTTTACCTTGAGTAAAATTTTACTTTTACTTTTACCCGATTCGGCAAATTTCGCGTTTCTAGCTAAGTTTGAGTCGTGTTTGAGATTTTATTTCGTCCTTACGTGTATAAGCGTAGTTTAAATTTCAATACAGTTTACATTTTAGGTCGAGTTTTATAAGATCGTCAATTTTAATCCTGCGCGAATCCTATATTTGGAATTTAACCGTTATCGATCGAGAAATCAACGAACGCCTATTTTAAGCATTGCGAGCTTAATTATTTTATTTTTGTATTTTTCATCTTTTATTCGTGTTTGGCCAAATCGCGTCAAAATTTGTATTTTTGCAAAATATAACGTGTTAATTAGAATAATTTGCCTCAAAATTTATATAATACAAATTTTAACAAAAAATACCCAACCTAGCCCAAGCCCACTTAAGGGGAGGGCCGGTTCTAAGTTAAAACAAACGCCACTTTATAATTTTTTATTTTGGAAGTTTACTAGTAATGGATAAATTCTCCATATAAATAGACCCAATCTTACACAAAAATCTAGGATAAACTCTCACACACAGACATAAAAAAAACCAACCAACTCCTCCCTTCTTTTTCTCTACTGCTCGTCGACTCCCACCTTAAAACCATCAAAAAATCTTCAATCTTGGTTCCCAAATCACCTCCATTTTCTTTAAAAACCTTCATACTATAACCCTCCATAAACCCCCATCACTAAAAACCACCATGCATCAAGAATCTTGATTTCTTGATTTTCCATAAAACTTTATATCTTAGGGTTTTTACTTAATTAAATGCAAGAAGATCATCAAGGGTGTAAAGTTAAGTGTTTTTGAACAATTAGGTGAATCAAATTCAAGTTTTCTTCCGATTCTCTCTTTTCTCTTGAAGGTGTTCGGCGCCAAGAACATCAAAACCACAAGCGTTTGTGGTTTTGATCATCTAATTATTTCCTTGTTATTTTGTAAGTCTTTTTCTAGTTTTGATTTGGTTTAATTTTATATATACTTGCATGTAGGTTGATTGTGTTTAAGAATCATAGATTAGGATCCATTTATGATTTGGTGTTATTGGTAATTTTGATGATCTAGTAGAAGAAATAGGTTAGTAGTGGGAGTTTGGCGATGTTTGAGTTGATTTTGAAGGGTTTGAAAAGTTAGCCGATTAGGTTAGAATGTTGGGCATATAATTCGGCCGATTAGTGATGTTGTAAACTGAGATTTTTGTTGTCCTAATATGATAAAAGAGGTCTTTCTAAATTGTTCGAATTTGGTATAAATTAGGACCTTCTAATCTTTAAAAAAACGAGTAAGATATGCCCGATAGAAGTTTGGAAAGTGGAATGGTAAAATTCTGCATAGGGTGTTTTTATGCAGAATTTTTGGTCACCTTGCGAGTACCATATCTTGGTCAATTTAAAAGCTTTTCTAGGTTTTCTTGATTCTAAAACTAAGTTCGGCGAGTCTACTTTCCAACGAAAGAGGCCTCGCGGATTTTCAATAAGTATAGGTTAGTCAAAAGTGAATTGCAAAACAAGTTGTCAAAACTGTGATTCTGGTCCAGAATTTGGGCTGTAAAGATGTAGTGAGCAGGCGGATCAAAACTTAATATTTTTCGACGAAATTCACACAGTAGCATCTTCATAATGTGTATGAGCTTCCTGAATTTTTCCAGATTTTTCTGTATAGTTTAAAGGGGTCAGATGGTGTCCAACTTTTGCAAAGTCCAGCAGACCCTGTTTTGGGATATGTTGCGTTAGCGTACTTTTGAAAAATGGTTATAAGTGTCTATGATTTTGGGGAAAGCTACTGAGGTTTAATAACATATATAAGTGGGTAGATATAGAAGGAGAACATCGGATTCGATCGTTTGGTATCTCTTTAAGTGTGGTTAACGTCTAGTAAAAACCGGTAAAATTTCAGAAAATATAAGTGTAGCATTTTTAGTGATTCTCATTCATGGATTCTTAAGCATAGGATATTACTACATGCCGATATATATAAATATGTATCTATTTACTCGTATTATGTTACATCTTATTATAAGTGTGAGTTTTAATCACGCGCCACTATTATAGGTCGCGGTTGATCGTTGGCATTCGTCTTCTTCGTCTAGATTTCTAGAATCACTACTTTTATTCTCGGTGAGTTCATAGCCCCATTTTATTACCAATTTTTTTGCAAACTCTATGGGGTGAGATTACATTGTTTTACTATTGGACACAAGTGTTTTAAATAGTATGCTATCCAGATTATTGCTTGAATATTATTGCCTAAGTACCTATTTTGCCATTTAAGTCCCCTTTCATCATGAGACGTTAATTACTATGGGTAGTAAACGCGAGTGTTGTGGATAGATCTATCGGGATTAACAATCCCCATCTGGGCTGTGGTTTCTAGATAACCATTGACGTATTTAACATTTAAGGTATTTCGTAGGATGTTTGGCAGCATCTGTATCTGTTTTGGGGCACAAACCTCGAGTACTGGGTTGATTACATTTCATTACATGTTAAGGTTCGGTGTCATGAGTTTAGTGCAATAATACATATTGCTTTGGACTTGATGAATTTGTTTCTCTTGTCTACATTACTTAAGTCTTGTGGTCCACTACTGAACATTTCTTCATTATTGAATCACTACTTGGATTTCGGAAATAATACTTTTAAATATTGTAACGCTACTTTTCTTACTGAAACTACTTGAATTATTCCAATACTGCTTTTACTTAAACCTTTGAATTCACTCAACAATTTTGTTGACGTTTTTTTCATATATTTTCTCAGGTTATTATTTTGCTAGCTGAGCATTGGGAGCATTTGAGTTGCGCAAATATATTTTTGAAGGCTTTATAGTGTGAATACCATTCGACAAACCTTTGAAAATGATTTCTAATACATTATAAATAGGACCTGTTGCAAC